>JAIUCV010001773.1:0-65164 GCA_026724425.1 Erythrophleum ivorense | reverse complement strand
GAACAGTACCTCTAGTCAGGAAAGATGACTGATACTGGGTAGAAACTTTGAAAATGCATATCTTCCTTTCTAGACCTCCAAATGAGGTGCTTCTAGTTGCTACAAGTCACTGTAACTGTCTAGTTTCTTCATATAAAATTTTGTAGCCATTGGATCACGTTTTCCCCTCAGATGACATAATTTTACAACTGACCAAATGAACAATGCTGATGCAAAATCCGAAATTCTAATACCAAATTTGAAAAATCATAGAAAATTTCACATACCTCCAAATGACTTTATCTTTAACTTCCCAAAAAGTTCTAGACAAGATCTAGTCACATGACAAATTTCAAGGCAAGAAGAGGTCATTTGGTCAAGTTTGGACATCATGGGACAAAGTGACCAGTTCTTATGTTACAAGAGGGCTATTAGGGTTCAACTTTGTTTCTCCTACCTCTAAGGCTCTATGAGCACATGGGAAAGCATCAACATAGGCTATCAAACATGGCTCAATTGTCTAACAACCCAGATTTGCAAAACTCACTCTCTCACACTAACACATACACCATGTACATAATGTCAAGATCTTACTATTCATACCGAAACTTGTTACATCATGCACTATAATTCTAATTCTCATACATATACAATGAGTACATCTATTTACAAGTATTCATAAGTGCCTACAATATATACATCATTAGATTACATCCCTTAGTAATATAACAGTGACAAAATGGCTATTTTTACAATTTCTTCACCGAATTCCCTAGCTTCAAGCTTGGTGGCTCCCATCTCTTGTCTCACTTAGTCCATCTAGCATGTTAGGATGGTGGAGAGGGAGAGTGAGATTCAAAGAATCTCAGTAGCTCATCTCTCATTCAATCATATATAAAGCATGCAAATTTAAGTTAGATATAAATTTTACTAAATGATATAACTAAACTATAGACTATCTAAAATTAAGTCTAACTTAGTCTAATCAAGCCTTTAATTGCTTGTCCTTGCTAGAGCCTGAATTTTCACCTGTAAAATGTTAATCCATAACTAGGGTGAGATATTAAATCTAAAAAACTAAAAGGTTATTCTATCCACATTCATATAAGAAAACAAGTATATAACTGTACATGGTAAAACCATCAATTCATCGTGTCATATTCAACAAATCAAAAGTAGCAAGTTTGACATCAAATTCTCATAGTTATTGGCGAATAACTCTTAATAGGCAAGACATACTCAAGAAGTCCACTACATCCCACAAATAGCCAAGACATACTCACAAGGTCCACATGCTATCCATTCTACCAAAACACACCTATGAGGTCCATGGTGGTCATCAAGACACACCTGCGAGGTTCACAATAAAGCATATACAATAGTTAAACTCAAATATCATATTATCTAAAACATCAACAAGTATATACAAGTTATAAACATGATTTTATAGCAAATATGAATGAAATCAAACCCTAGCTATCTCAAACAATATTTTTCACTTTTAACTAAGCTATCAACAACACCAAGAAATAACACAAGCTTAAAATAGCCATGAACAACCATTATAAACCTATCAATTCAAAAAGACCATAATCCTAACAATCCAAAAACACTTCTAACCATAAAGTCTCAACTTACCCAAGTTCTTAAGAGGTCAAAAATACTAGTTTTAGCTTACTTGACCTAGCCAACATAATAAGTCACCTAGCTCTATTAAATTTTCACACATACAATAACACCCATAAGAAAATCAATCATGGAGATGAATATAGAGCATCATAACATCACAAATGAAAAAGGTTTACTTACCCCATGGATGATTAAGCTTCATTCTCTATTTGAACACTACAAAATTCCAACTTCAAGAATTTTGGATTTTCATCAAACTCCACAAAATTAAAAAATGTTTAGTTCAAATGAAAGAGGAGAAGGAGAGCAACAATTTTCTCTTCACTCACCTGAGCCAGAAATGTGTCCTTCTTGCCAAATTAGAGCTCCAAATCTTGCATTAGCACCATCCTTCTCTCTCTGCCCGTGAATTTCTTTTTCTTAGAGTGAATGAGAGAAATGTGGCTATTGAAAATGAGGTTGTTAGGGTTAACAATAAGGTTTTTAGTCCATTAGGTCATGGGTCAAGTCATGGATTAGGGTTTTAGGCTATATGGGTTTTAGTCTCCACTGAATTTAAGTTAGGCCTCCAAAAAAATTCACTTTAGACCAATATAATTGGATTTTACTAAATCTTAGCAATTAATGAGCTCTAATTAATTTTGTTAGGGTCTATTATTAATTTTTGCTAAATTAATTTTAAATCCATAATAAATTTATTTTCATCAATTAACTCTTAAAATAATTATCCTCAAGAATATTCCTATTTATTTATTTCCTCTTAAAATCTTTAATTTAATTACTTTTCTCCAAAAATCCTTAGTTAAATTATTTTGCCTTTAATAATTCATACTAATAAATTTTAAGATGTTACATATAAGATTCCAAATTAAAGATCTAATCAAAACCCCAATTAAAATCCTTTAAAGAACTCTCACAACACAATTAGCTATGGCACACCTTATACTACAACGTTAGAGTGCAAATTTCTCATACAATGCCATGCCCATGGCACATTTGCCTCTGTTTGAGCCTTGTTGAAGTGCCTGAAGGCTATGCTATGGCATTGAGCCTTGAATAGGAACACTAGGTAGAAAAACACACATAGCACTGAGGTATTATAGGGCCTCCCTGTGCCATTGTAGCCTCTGTTTAGTTAGTGCTATGGTGTGGTGTACAAAAGGCATAAGAATTAGTGCAAATTTAATGCTAAAGTAAATGGTCACCAATCACAAGCTCTTAACTTAATCAAATATCACATCAGACACCTTTAATGCCTTTAAATGTACCTCTTAATGATGTAAAAACTTGGGGACAAATGATTAAATGCCTACAAACTCCTTAAAGCAATAGATTTGGGAGGAAAATTAGAAGAATAAATTTATAGCAGTAACAAGCAATATTGGACCAACAACTCACATACCTAAATTCACCAATATATAACCATTTGACCTTAAACCAAGCCTAACAAGTTTCAAATGCTAAAAGAAAGTGTTCTCAAACTTTTGAACCACAAAACACTTATAAACTCAAATTTTAACCACCCAACTTCCTTACACTTACACTCATAACTAGTAACTACTATGCCACAACTTCCAAAATCATTGACAAAACTAAACCTAAGGTAATTCTACCAGACAAATAAGGTAAGAATCAATATCATGCAATACCATTAAAGTTAAAGAGTTAAATATGCATAGAATGTAATACCATATTATTCATGTTATCATACTCTCTTATTCAGGGCAATTTATGCACATTCATGGGGCAAAAGCAAGGAAAAGTATGAAAATAATACACTTTTCTTACGTTATGCTGGGGGAAATTTTTCATCTTATGTTATGTGGTCCCTGTGGATTATCCAACAATATTCTATGGTCATTTACCATTTATATGAATCATACATAACTTAAAACATCACATAATCCATGGTTTTCAAGCTCAAACCCCGAATTTTCACCAATCCTTCTTGGACAGCAAGTAGCAACTTTCAAGGGTAACTTTAAAAATTCATAACTAAATGTAAAAAAATTGAAATCACATAAACCATAGCTTTTTGGAAATCTCTAGATATTAAATTCACACTAAAAATAATTTTAGGACATGAATATAGCCTTTGGACCATGTTGACAATGAAATAACCACAAAGGTCTAGCTGTCCCTGGTATTGATATAGTTTACTATCATAAATTCAAAAATGTCCAATTAATTCCACAAAATAGCCAATCCATGTAAATGATACCAATCTAGAAAGCTATAGATGTTAGATGGAGGGAAAAATAGTTTTAAACCAAGCCAAGAGCATTCAAACCTTGAAAACCAATCAAATAGTAACACAGGTCTGACTAGTTGCCTGGTACTGGACAACAATTTTAAAAATTAATATCTTCCTCTCTAGACATCCAAATGAGGTACTTTTAATTGGCACAAGTCACTGGGTAGGTCTAGTTTCTCCTTGTAAAATTTCATGGCAATTGGACTTCATTTGTCTTATGAGTGACAGAATTTTATTTCAGACCAGAATGAACAGTGCACTGAATCAAAACCATAAAAAATTTTCAAATTTTAAAATTCACCAAATATTCTATAGATCTCTAAAAATTTTGTACTTTAGCTTCCTAAAAAGCTCTCATTAAGCTCTAGATGCATACCAAATTTCAGACTAAGAAGAGATCATTTGGATAAAAAGTGGTATAGCTCACCAAAATGGTCAATTTTGCTCTATATGAAATACTAAATGTGTCCAAATGGCCTCCTTTAATATTTGGAACCTCTTGGACAAGTTTAAAAGCATGAATATGACTTGTATAAACTGCCCAAGTGGTCCCAAACCTCATGCATCTCATTTTGGTCATTCTACATCCAAGAATACATAGTTGCATCAAGCCATCAAAGAGCCAAAGTCTACATTTGCATTGATTTAGTATTACACATAAGCTATACAAGAGTCATACATCATATTACATTTGTTCATAGTCTTACAACACAAAAAATAATATGTACAAAGTGACTTTGACATTCAACTACAATTTAGACTACATAATAGGCAAAGTAAGGCTTTTCATTGTTCTTGGCTTGCATTTCCTTGTCTTTGAGCACCACCTAGACAATTCAAGAGTGAGAGGGAAATGGGAGTGAGATTCTAAAAATTTCAATAACTCACACACCCATTCACACATACATTTAAGACATACATATATCAAGAACACAAATATGCAAGTTGCCTTAAGCTTATAACACATAAAACCACATTTTCATGCCACCATCTCATATTAAATCAAGGAAGAGCTCTAGGGAATTTTGGTTTTGCCTCACCCCATTTCTAGGACTTTTGGATTTGCCTCACTCTTGGCCCAGGGAATTTTGACTTAGCCTCACCCATCCAAGAAACTTTTGGCCTAGTCTCACCTATGTTTTGAGACTTTTGGCATCATCTCATCCTTGTGAGCTATTTCTACATGCCAAGCTACTCAAGAACACACATTGGTACCAATACAATCTCAAGGTATCAAGTGGCATATTCTCAAGTCATACAAGCATGCACAAGCACCCAATGACATACATACACACAAGAATGCAAGAAGAATGAGATAGAGAGTTACCTTTCAATTGACGCAAGCTTTCTTTGCTTTATTCCTCCCTTTCTCGGCTTTACAAGGACACTTAGGTAGTGGGATGTTCTCTTGGCCAAAACATTACAAATAACACACAATCACATACTTGAAGCAAGACAAGATACTAAACTAAATCTTGGATACACACTTAATTTCATAAGTGGTATAATGGTTCCATAATTGGCCTATTAAAGTAATTCTTACATTTCAAGTTCTAGGCTCCATTCTCTTATTATTTCTATACTTCTTGGACTCATTTAAGGTCCTTGGAGCCCTCATACATTCACTTGTACAATTGGAAACCCAAGTTGCTCTATAAGGCATCATTATGGATACCATTGCTCCATCTCTCATTCCATGGCTCCTAAATTTTTTTCAATAGTTTCTTCTATCTTATAACATCATATAAAGTCCCAAACTAAGGCTAAAACAAATTAAAACACTCCCTAGCCCTATAAACTTCATTTGGCAGAGACATAAGCACAAAAAGGGGTTCTTGGAGTTTCAAAATTTTCCTTGATGGGAGAGCCACTTGGGGAGGTTTCTAAAGGTCTTAGGAGCTCAAGGAAACATTCAAATAGCCAAAAAAATACTTATACAAAACCCTAAAGAACTCTACACTTTTCTATCTTGTTTTCTATGGGTTTTTCTTAGAATTTCTTGTCATATTCCATCTCCCCATGGCTTAATTCCCTTGTTCCTCTCTTATTTTTAGATAGAACTCCCTCCCTTCTAATGGTTCTGTACAAGGCTAAAACCACCCTCAAGAGAAGCAAAAGGAGAAAGCAAGATAAACAAGAGTTTACCTTAGGTTTAAGCTTCTTTCCAAGTGCTTCTTTTCTTGGTTTACCTCTCCTCAAAATTTTTGAACTACCTCTCTAACTGCTAGACTAAAAATAGAACCAAACATCTCAAGAAAACCATAGAAGGAAAGCATGGAAGGAGGGGAGCAAGGTTGGAGGAAGAAAGAGCATAAAATTTCATGGATTTCTCATCTTTTCTTGGCTTTTCTCCCTCCTTTTTCTTCCTCTTCTTGTGCGCTTAAGAGAGTTTGTAACACCATAATATCTCAACTCCAATTCATCTCCCTCTAGGCTTGATTCTATATGATTTCCTAGGAAAATGACTGAAACCGTGGTATTTTACAACTTTAAATCGGGGTTTAACCGGTTATATTTTGCCCCGTGGGTCCTGTGAACCAATCATCCACATTTTTTACTCAAACACCATTTATAAGACTTGTACATAGTCTTAAACAACTCACAAACCACGGATATGGAGCCAAAAACCAAGAAAATGCAATTTCTCAAATGAGCCCATAAGTCAGATTTTTGGCTCTAACTTTGGAAAATCATAACTAATTCTAGAAAATGGGAATCAAGAAAATCATAGCTCTCTAGAAGGCTTTGGACGTCAAATTCATACTAAAATAACTCCCAACTACAATCTCAACGTTTAGACCATCATTGACATCGAAATAGAACTAGATGTCCGGCTGTCCCTGATACTGGTGCAGTTTACTGTCATGAACTTGAAATTCGTAATTAATTCCACAAAATTCAATCTGGGAAAACTATACCAATTTGGAAAGCTACAGATGTTAACTAGAGGATAAAAATAAGTTCAGAGCATTTCAGGAGCTCTTAGACCTCGAAAACCGATGGAACAGTAACGAAGGTCAAAAACTTCCCTGATGCTGATACAGAACTTCAGCAAGTCATTTCTCTCTCTATAGACCTCCGATTGAGGTGCTTCCAGTTGGTATAGGTCACTGTGGATATATAGTTTATGCTCATAAAATTTCATGACAATTGGACACCATTTGGTCTGTGAATGCCATGGTTTCATTTTCGGACTCAATGTACAGTACCATGACCAAACCATTAAAAATTCCCAATTTCACAATTCACCAAATATTCTCTAGATATCCAAATATTATCCACTTTAGCCTCTCAAGAAGCTCTCAATAGACTCTAGAGGCATGCCAAATTTCATATCAAGAAGAGCTCATCCGGTCATACTTTGATGGAGCTCACCCAATTGGGCAGTTTTGGCATCCCATGTGGTTCAAAATGGGTCTAAATGACCTCCCACATGCTCTAACCTCTTTTGGGCAAGTTTGAAAGTACAAAAATAGCATATATGAAATGTATAAGTAATCCAATCATCATACATTCCAAATTCACTATGCTATAGAAGAAAATACATCATTTCATATAAGCCTCAAAAGGGCCAATTCTACATTCTCATTACTTGGTTCTTTACACAATCCATACATCATTTATACATATATTTACATGTGCTCCCACATTTACAACTCAAAAATAATAAGTGCATATTCATTTTGGCACTTGTACATCAAAAGAACCAAAAGAAACTATACATTTCTCAAAACATGCTCTACTAGGCTCCATGAGGTAAGCTTGACTCTCCTTGAACTCCACCTGGATATTAAGATGGGAGGGAAGGGGGTGAGATTCGGGAGAATCTCAATAGCTCATACTCATTCAAGATGCAATCAAGGCATATAAACTAGTCAAGCATGTATACAAGTCACAATAACATAACATATGTGTTTCATGCCATGATATCAAATCAACGCCAAGAATAGGCTCTAGGGACTTTCGGTCTAGCCTCACCCGAGCTTTGGGACTTTTGGTTTGGCCTCACCCTTGGTTTAGGGACTTTTGGCTCCACCTCACCCGTCTCAAGAGACTTTCGGCACCACCTCACCCGAGCAATTTCCACAATTCATATCATAAGCATATTGGTACCCATGTATCAAGGCAATATCAAATGGCATATCTTATCATACAAGCACATACACCAACATACAATGACTATTACACATCCAAGAATGCAACAAGAAAAGAGTAGAGAGCTACCTTATCGAATTACACAAGTCTTCCCTTTCAATTTCTTTTCTCCCTCTTTGATTTCACACTCACAACTAGATGGAGTTGCTTCCTTTGAGCCTAGGCACAACAAAGAGCACCAAATCATTCTCTCATAACTCAAATAAATACTCACAAAGCTAAAAGGGTTCTTCTTCGAAGTAAACCCTCACTACCCATGTAAGAAGCTAGGGATTCTCTCTCTAGAACTTTACTCACTCTCCTTCCTCTCTCAAACTCTCAAAGAAGAAAGCAAGGAAGAAGAAATGAAGATATATGAGTTCTACCCTACTTCTAGAGTAATTTTCCCACTTCCCTCTTCTGAACCAAACCCAAATCAACTTCTAAAACCATAGAAAGAGAAAACAAAAGGAGGAGAACAACATGCTAAGGAGAAAAGCTAGGGAAATCTCAAGATTACTCACCTCTTTACTTGATCTCCTTGCTCCTCTAGGTCTCTCTCTCTCTCCACAGCTCTTTTCTCTCTCCTTGGTCGAAGCTTAGGTTGGTTCTAAGAGAAAGGAAGAGTTTAGACTCTTTAAAAGTCAAAATCTCTCTTTTCACTCTTTTCTGGACTCACCCTCGCTATAGCGAGCCAATACCCTCGCTACCGGCGAGCTCGTGCAAGTCTCAGACCTCTGCCTTCGCTATAGCTCCTGCTACGACGAGCTACCCCCTGGATTTTGTATGGGATGCCCGCATTCGCTATAGCTAGAAGAATTTTTGCTATAGCGAGAAGGCATTCTCGCTATAGCTTAGCCCATTTCTCGCTATAGCGAACAGGTACATTCGCTATAGCTAGGCTGTAGCTAGCAGACTTAGAAAATTTTCAGCCCTTAAAAATTTTCAGCTTTTCTTTTCTTTCCCTTTTCTTTTCTCTTTTCTTTTCTTTTCTTTTTCTGGTTGTTACAGAGTTGCTATTTTTCTATAATTTAGGCAAAGGAAGTCATGCTTAAGAAGGTGGGGAGAAGAAGGAAGAAGTGTGTCGGAGCTTCTAAAAACACACTTTTAAAAATTCTAATTTCGTCCTTCTGTAATGGCAATTTCATTTTGGCTTCGTTTTAGCTCCTTTTTTAGAACTATCTTTTCCATTATAAAATTTAGGTTTTCAATTTAATAAAATGCCTTTGGAATTACTCAAATGGAGTTAAAACCTTCATGAACTAATCTATCAAAGTTCGGGGTCATTGTGTTGAAAAACATACACCAGAGGGGCTTTACTAGTCCCAGGCTTCCTATGGTTTTTGGGGCCTTTGAAAACCCTGGACAATGCAAATTTTCCATTTAAAAAGTCCTCCTATGTGTTTTTCCAAAAGTTACACTTATTTATGAAAATGCCATTACGTTTTATTAGTTTTGTCACAAATTGTTTCACCATCCTAGCTCTATTTTTCTTTCTGTCTGAGCCTAGAATTATCATTTTTAGTAGTCTAGGACTCTACCCAAATTTTTTGAGACATTGTCTAACTCATTTCAGAGGACTTGCTTTTATACGGATCATTTCGTTGTTTTATGAAATTACATTCATTACATAGAAGCTATCATTATTCAAGAGTTAATTTAAAGTAAACCGTAATTGCATGTGAAATCCTTTTACAAAATAGTTTGATATGATCTAAACTCTTATTTATCTTCCTCACATGTACAACTTACCAAAAGGTAATAATTCTACACTTGACATGTTATATCACAAATTATAAGTTAGTTACAAGTCATCAAAATTCATAAATGAAGATGTAGGCTATCCAAAAAATAAGCCTAGCCTAATCCAATCAAGCCTCTAGTTGCTTTGTCCTTGTTGAGGTTCGAACCTTTACCTATAAAATATTAACCCACAATTAGGGTGAGATGCAAAATTTCAATAATTAAAGGCAATTCCTATCCACTTCATAAAGGTAATCAAGTATAAAGCTATACTGGTAAAATCATCACTCATTATGACATGTTCGATAAATCAAAAGTAGCAAGTTTGATAATAAAAATCACAGTCATAGGCTAATAATTCAAACAGTGTACATGACCTACTCATGAGGTTTATAACATCCCATAAGTAGCTAGATCACATTCCCAAGGTCCATAGCTTTCCACTTTACCAGAACATACTCGTCATATCCATGGTAGTCATTAAGACACACATGCAAAGTTTATAATGAAAAATTCACAAATAGTCAAACTCAATTACTGGCATCATGTATAATGCAAACATGCACATACAACCAGTAAACATGGTTTTACAACAAATATGAATGGAATTAAACTTTAGTTACCTCATATAATAATTTTCACTTCCAATTTAGCCATTAATAGTTGCCAAGTAAAGTCACAAGCTTATAACAACCATGAACAACCAACACATGCTTATCAATCTAAAGAGACCAATACTTTCGACCAATTAACATCCAACAAATCATTAACTTTTAACTTATCTAGTCATACCTTAGTAGATTTTATATAAAAATCTCATACCATACAACTTATTTAATAACAACTAGTCATGCTTATATTTTTGGCAGTAAAATTTTTTATCATTGAAAGTCTCAAATATTCAATTGTGTACAAATAAATATTTTTATCATATTACTCTTCAAATTCATGCCAAATAAGTTTGTTATGCTCGGGGCATCACAAAAAGAGGTTTAAATTTCATGGGATACACTATTTGCTCTTTTTCACAACTTTAGCACATGTTAAGGGCCAAATTTTAAAAAATCATAACTTGAATTACACAACTCTGATTTGCACAAACTTAATGGCTACATAAAGCATATAATGAGAACTATCTACTATAAAAATTTTAGGTCAAAATAAGTTCATTTGATCTCTTAAAACCCATATCTAAACCATATGAATGGTAGACTAAATAAAATCTGCATAATTCTGCCAATTTCAAAAATTCGTAAAAAAATTTATAGAACTCCAAAAATTACCTTCTTTAGCTCTGTGAAAAACTCTCAATGTGCTTTAGAGGCCTACCAAATTTTAGCCCAAGTCTCCTTCATTTGTCAATCAAGGGTCCATGAACACATTATGGCTCAAAAATGAGGATTTTTAGTTCCAAATGATTCTAAATATGCCATATTGTGCCATGTCTCCTGTTGGGCACATTTCAAATGTTAAATGCATCATACATGGTTGATTCAACATATCTTAAAAGCTATATAACTCAAAATCACATTCTCACTTACCATTATATATATGCATAATGTGGAACTTAAAGGGTCAAATAACACAAATTCATATATTTACATCCAAAATGATTTGCATATCATAGTCTCATACTTTTGTGTATGTGGGAATGATCATATATAAAAAAAAAAAAAATATATATATATATATACATTGCCATATGAGTAAGAATATACATTAAAACTTAAATTAGTATCAAAATAGTTCTTTTTAGGCTCTTTGCTCCCATCTTTACTTCCTGGAGAGTTATTTAGACATGGTTAGGGAAAATAGGGAAAATAGGGAGAAAAGGATGAGATTCAAAGAATTATAATAGCTCATTCATCATTCAAGCATATATATATGGCATACTCAAGGTCAAAGAAGCAAGCATGCATATCACATAACAAAAATATCATTCATATTCAAGCAATAGGGATCACATGGCTTTACTAAGAGCAAAACAAGTTTTAAGGACTTTTGGTCTAGTTTTACCTAATAATTAGGGGCTTTTGATTTAGTCTCACCCTCTTTTAAGGGCTTTTGACTTAGTCTCATTCATATTTGAGACTTTTAGCTTAGTTTTACTCACATTTAAGGACTTTTAACCTACTTTTGGCACAACCTCACTATATAAGAGCCATACGAATTTCAAATGCAATTAAATGTCATGAAATTGCATATGATTATCAAATAATTAGCAATCCACATACTTTGCAAATAATACATATAAGCAATCTAAGACACTCAAGTAACTATCATACATACATAGAATAGATGAAGAGATACCTTAACACAAGAGCAATCCATATACTTTTGTTCCTTGACTTGGTTCCACGGCCTCACACTACCACTTAAGTGAAATTTCACTTGCTTGGCTAAGACACATCAAATGAAGTGCAAAATTATCAATGGAACCATGCTTGTATCCATTAAATCCTTATATAAGTTAACTAGAACTTCAGACTTACATATGGTTCAATTAAATGGCATTATGAAGCAAATTTTATAAATTAATGTCTTGACTCCAAGATTTTACCCAATATGAGTTATATGACTATATTAAAACTCATTAGAACTATCATAAACTCACTTCAAAGAGCTTAGTATCAAGTTGCTTCTTTATGCATAATTGAACCCTAAATTTTCATCTTTCAAATAAAACTTCTAAACTCAAACTAATGGTTCCTTTAGTGCTTATAATTCATATCTAGACCATTTATGACCTTAGAATTATTGAAAACTCTTCCTAGGTACTTATTCCCTCTCATAGCTGAACCTATGCATGTATATGGGTTCCTTAGAGTTTTGCCATTTCTCTTAGATGATTAATGCATATGAATTATCCTTACTTCTTTTTGGTTCAATTATGATTTCACATGACTTAAAATATCTTTTAAAGTCTCAAAACCCTAGGAATCATATGACTTTTTAGTGCAATCAAAACCCTAGTTATCATATGTTGTAAATTATAGCATTATAATGAATTTCCTTTGTCCCATATTAATCTCCATGCTTTAAAACCCTAATTCCCATCATGATTTGATAAAAACCAATCCCTTTGTATCTTTCTCAAGTTGGCTAAACATGAGAGCCTATGAAGGACCAAGGAAGAGCAAGTTTTTATCCTTTGTCATATATCATTAGAAAAAGCTTTAAATGGAGGTTCTTAAGGTGTATTTGTTTCTCCTCAAAGAGCTTTTCCCTCCATGAGTTCAGCCATAAAATCACATCTTTTAGAAAACTAAGACAATAGAAAGAGAAAAGAGGATGAGTATAATAAGATTTATTCTAAGGTTATAGGCAAAAATTGCATATAAAATTACCTATATGGAGCCTCCTTTCCTTTACTTCTTCCTCCTTCTTCTCCATGCCTATAATTCTATTTCTAGTCTATTTTAGGAGTACTAAGTCAGTTATAGGTAGAACAAAAGGTGTGGGTGACTATAAAAGGAAGAAAGAAAGATTATAAAATAATTTCTAAAATATTGATTAGGTCCACAACTTCATTTCCTCTATTTGACCTCATTTTAAATCTTTTTTAGAACCATCTTTTTTATCATAAAACTTAGGTCCTCAAATTTATTAAAAATATTTTATTTCAAATTTATGGGATTTAGAATAATCTGAACGAATCTAGTCAAAGTTTAGGTCAACTGACAGTGTAAATCATATACCAGAAGGATTTTAACTATTTGATAATTCTAATAGTTTTTTAGGCTTTTGAAAGCCCTAGTAAGCTCAATTTTTTCATTTAAAACTTCTTTCTTTAAGTTTTCAAAAATTGCCTAAAATTATGATTTGCCACTAGGTTTTCAATTTACTTTATTTAGTTGTTTCAGCTTCAATTTCAGGCTAACCGTGGTTTTACAACCTCATTTCTAGATGCTCTATTTAACATTCTAGCCTTAATTTGTCTCAATTCATTTTACTTTAAGGTCCCTTTTTCATTAAGCATACTGTAATAATTGGTTTTTCAAAAACTGAATTGATATTGATAAAATGAGATAGGATTACCCTAAAGCAAAGTAAATTGAGACTAATTGAGATTAGAACATCTAAGAATATGGATAAGAACCTAAGAATAGCTCGGAATTAAAGCCAAAATGGCTGAATAAATTAAGAAATAACGTACTGGCAAAATCATAATTTTAGGTAACTTTTTGAAAACTCAAAGGAGGGAGTTTTAATAGAAAAATTAAATTTTCTAAGGTTTTTAGAGGACCTAAATATCATAGAAACCCTTAGAATGGTTAAAACCATTCTAGTGTATGTTTTAGGTCATCGGTTAACCAAAACTTTGACCAAATTGTTTGGGGTTATTCTGAATCCCATTAATTTGAAACTAAAAGTATTTTATGAATTAGGGGACCTAAATTTTATGATGGAAATGACAGTTCTTGAAAAGGATTTGAAATAAGCTTAAACGAAGAAACTGAAGTTTAAGGGACATAGATGAAAATTTCAAATTATTATAATTAGTCTCCTTTCTCCATATAAGTCATGCCACCTCCTCTCCCTCATTATCACCGACTCTAATTTACCTTAGAATAGAACCAAGCTCCATAGGTGCACAAGAGGGAGAAGAAAGGAGAGAGAAATAAAGCTAAAAGAGGATAAGAATTCATGCCTCTTCCTTTCTCTAATGTTCTTCTCCTTTTTCTCCTATCTCTTCTTATGGTTTGAAGTTTTGAATGCTGTTAATTTGTGACTAGTTCAATGGAGGAAAGAAATATTTTGGATGAAATCTTGGAAGTTTAAGAAAGATCACTGATAAGCTTTAAGAAAATGTAAGTTCTCCTTAGAAATCTTTCTTTTCTTGATTCTTCTATGCACTTCTTATTTCGACCAGCCTAAGGGACCATGTAGGGAGTTTGATTTTGGTCCAAACTTGATAGGAAATGGGGGTTTTGAAGTATGGAGAATCATATGGATCCAATAGAACTCAAAAAGAAGCATTTGGTAACAAGTTATGGAAATTAGGTTTAGTTACACTTTAGGGAATATGAAACCTTCTAATGATCATTTAATTTATGTATGAGTATAAATGAGTTTGTAAGAGACCTAGGGAGCTTCATAAGTGCCATTTCCCTAGAAAAGCTAACAAAACTCCATGGGTGCCCTTATGTTCATAAGTCTTAGCCAAAGGGTATAGAAGGCATATAGGGAGAGTTTTCTTTGATTCAAAGGATGAAAATGGTCTAGATATAAATTATAAATACTAGAAAAATCATTGGTTTGCATTTCGGAATCATATTTTAAAAGTTGGAAGTTTAAGGTTCCATTATGTATAAAGAAACAACTTAGTGTTAGGCTCCTTGATTTGAGTTTAAGATGACTCTAGTGAGTTTAAATAGAGTCATGTGACTTAGATTAAGTGAGAAAGTGGAGCTAAGATGATGAATTATATGAGTTGCTTTATTATGCTACTCAATGGAGCCATATGGATGCCTAAACTAGAATTGGCTTGTGTAGGTTTTATGTGAGGTTAGAGATGGTTTCATTGATACATTTGTATCTTGTTTGATGTGTCTAAGACAAGCAAATGAAGCTTCTCCCAAGTGTGCTTGTGAGGCCGAGGCAAGGAAGTAGGAACAAGAAAGGAATTTCGTGCTTCTTAAGAGAGGTAGCTCCTTATCTGTGATGACCTTAACTTCTAATCATTGTAATTAAGATTAAATATGTGATTAATAATCATAAATTTGGGGTTACAAGACATTACGACTAATTACTTTAGAAAATACAAGAAATTTTGAACCTTAATGTTATTAGAATCATCAACCATATAATTACAAGCACTCATGTACATAAGGGAAACAAACATTCAATTTATAAGCCTTTGATTTTATTACCCATTAATTCCAACTCACACGAATCTTCTACTAATGTTTTTAAGGCATCCCTTGGGGTTACCATATGAAAACCAAGATTTCTAGGTAAGAATGAAAGTTTGAGACTATTAGCCGCGACTAAATGTTCTTGCGCTGCGGTCAATTGCTTTTGGGTTCACTCCTTATCTTTATAGACTCTGTGGTGAGTTAGACCTTCACCGTGGCTAACCTACATAGCGCCGCGGCGAGGAAGCCTCATGGAACCTACCTCACTTACTTCTCACTATTGGCCGTGGCCAATTTTCCCTTTCGCCGTGGCTAATTCCTCTCTGAAACGCCTGACAAATTCTCACAAAAGTTCATTGCGGCCAATTCCCATTTAGTCGCGGCGAATTACCCTCTGGACGACTCTCAGTTTTGCCACTCACATTTTATTACGGCTAATTCCACTTTTCGCTATGGCAAATTGCTCTCTGGTACTCTCCTTAGGCAACTTCGCCTCTATTGGCTGTGGTGAAATACCTTCTAATCTTACAACTCCTAAAATTTTATCTCATACTTTCTACTCTCTATCTAGGGGATCTCTAGGGCCATTCTCCCACTTGTTATGAGATTCTAATAGAATTTATCTAGCTGATTTGCCCCAGCTATTATATCATTATACATCCCACATTTAAAGGTGGATTTTCTTACTCATTCATTGGTCTTATATCAGCAAATTTATAAATTTCTCACAAGGGTCATTCAATCATGTTTTCATCAGATAATTCATGCATCACTAGCTCAAATCCACAATCAATATATCACATGATTTCATTACTTAAATAGTTAGTTAAAACACAGATTTACAAACCATAATAAGTGTCATAAACTCATACATCCATTAACAACTAATATTAAGCCTATTTCTCATTGGTTGCATTTTATATTATCAAACTATAAACTTCTACACTTGGCAATATAGATACATGATGATGCTATACAAAGGTTAACAAAATTAGCATATACTCTATTCCACTAAGACCAAGTGTAGCTCCTCATACTAGGCCTCAGCTTATGGATGTTTATCCACTTGCTTGCCTTTATCCTTACCTGAAGAACCTTCACCTGAAATATTTAGCCCATGAAATAGGATGAGATAAAATCTCAGTAACCAAGGCAAATTTCATTTATATATTCCAGTTTAATTAACACATATGCATGATTTCATATAAGTATCAGAAAACATACTAGTCACATCAGTAAATGAAATAATTAGGTTATTTATGATACTATCCCATACTAGCAATCACAATTCCATATGTTAAAGGCCAATAACACTGGGAAAGGCTCGTCTATGGCACCCACTCCCCAATGAGCACAACCAGGACTTAGTGCATTTAGGGTTTGATCATAACCTGGTATCCAATCAAAGCACATGCACGAGTGGCAGCCATACTACAACTCTACCATGGACTCACAAGGTCTAATCACATATAATAGATAGCCAACCAATTCATTTAGCATCAAAATCATAATCACACAGCAAATACAAAATTAAAACAGACATATGGATGGAATTAGCGTAAACCCCAGTTACCTCACTAGTAGACAAATTTGCAAAAGCCACTAGTGGTACAAAAATCTCCTTAGCCATTACTAATTTCCAAAATTCGGAATGGAGGTGTCCTTTACTAGACACTTTAATATATCACCCTAAATCCTAAGCAAATTTGTGAAAAATTAATACCCATACTATAATCTAATCATTGGGGTCTCAAACTAACAGAAATATCTTAAAAAGAAGAGTTTATACTTACCTAATATCAGCCCTAGTCTCAACCTACGAAATTTCACCATGGAAACATCAAATGACAAGTTTCAGATTTTGGGTGTAGGTGAAAGTGCTCCAATTGGAACATTAATCGAGTCAAATTAAAGAGAAAGATGAGAGGATTAAGTTATATAACTATTATCTTGGCTAAATCTTGCTCTAGAAGTGGGAAATGGTAAAAATATGCCAAGAACCCTAGCCTCTTCTTTGGACCTTCAAATTTTGTGTGTGTTCCTTGTGGTTCTGCAGAATGGGGGTGGCTAGGTTAGTTTTTAGGGTTTAAGTTAGGTTTTCAATGGGTTATGGGCTGCTTCAAAGATTCAACTCCAAATGGGTTTCAAATTTAAACTTTGTTAGGCCAGCTTTCATGTGTTGGGCTATTGGATTTTAATTGGGTTAGGCTAAGTTTCAAGAGCTCAAAGGATTTGGGTCTACACAAAGGTTGTTGGGCCAATTATAAGAGCTTATAAAAGGTGGATCTTGGGCCTTTACCATATTGAATCAGATTGGGTCTGCACCTAATTTATTGGGCCTCTATTAGTCTCTTATCATGATCTCCTACATTAATTTAGGCTTAAATGAAGTTTCTATCCCAATTAAATCTCAAACTCATATTAATAATTTATTTCTCCAAAATTTCCATTCACTTAACTTACCCAATTATTCCATATTAATTATTCATAATTAAATCCAAATCCATGATTAGCACGTTAATAAATTTTTGGAGTGTTACATTATCCATTCTTGTATGCTTATTTTAGTTGTTTAATTGTCATTGAATGCTTGTATATGTGTTTCAATCATGAAACATGTTTATTGCCATTGATTTAATGAATTGATATCATTATATTTCTTGAAATGCACTTGGAATGTGTAATGCTCTAATGGGTGAGGTTATGCCAAAAGTCCTTTGAATTGGGTGAGGTGAAACCAAAAGTCCTTAAACAAGGGTGAGACAAGGTCCAAAATAATTGGCTGATACTAGACCAAAAGTCCTTAAAGCTTTATTTTGAATTTCATAGTTTAATATGATTTCATAAATATGATTATGTTAGATGTTTGAAAGCCTATGATACATGATTACTTTCTTTGGCATGATAACATGTCATATAAGTGTGCTTGAAGGGTCAATAAACTATTGGAATTCTTTGAATCTTACTCTTCCCCATTTTATCTCTAACCATGTCTCAGGAAATCTCAAGAAGTCAAGGATGGAAGCCAATAAGCATAAATAATGCTACTTTGATAATGGTTTAGGATTTTATATAACTTAGTGCACTAGAATGGTTGTACACATTATTTTTGTAATTTAAACATTCACTCATATGTAAAATTATATGATTGTGATATAAATATCAATGGTGGATGTTTATACACTAAATAGTATAAATTGACCATGTGTGTGCTATGGAAAGTACATGTAAGTGGATAGATCATTATGAGTTGCATGATATTTGGGACCTTATAAAATGGTCATACATGCTGTATTTCATGCTTTGGACGTGCTCAAATGGTCACAAGTCTTGAAAGAAGCCTTTTGAACCATTTGATGCCTAAGGTGAACCATTTTGAGCCATAAATTGCCCATAAACCAAAACTAGACCAAAAGAACAAATTTTGGTAGGAATATAGATCTCATTTAGAGCTTTTCATGTAGCTAAAGAGTATAAATTTTTAGAACTCTGTAGAATTTCTCATAATTTTTTAAATTTGGTTGAATTATATAGATTTGCTTGTGTACTGTTCATTTTGTCAATTCTAGTTTTTTCGACATTTGAGAGAACAAATGAACTCCAATACTCATGAAATTTTACAAGAATATATTTGGCATTACTTTCCACATCCACTGAGATCACTCAATTTGGAGTTGTGTAATTCAAGATATGCATGCTCAAAATTTCAGGCCTGCACATGCATGAAATTTTGATAGTGTTGCTATTCCATTAGGTTTTTAAGATTGAAACAAATTTGTTTTGATCTAGAATTTTTGTAGTATAAAGCTTATGTCATGAGCTTTCCAGAAAGTTCTCATTTGTGCAAATTGGAGTTTTCTGGCTCAAGATATGAATTTTTGAAATTAGTGACAAAATTATAGGTATGCATAGAATGATGAAATTGTACTAGTTTGTGATGCATGGCTTAAATTCAAATTTCTTGCTTCTTTTTATGATGTTTCTAATTGAGCAAATATGTTAAGGATGGATTTTGAGATTGGTAAGATGGAATGGTATATTTAAGCTAAATTAAAGAAGTTGGCCTTTTAATGTTGGTTATTTTTGTTGCTAAAAGTAAAAATAATGAGAAATTGATGTTCTAAGCATGTGGTATTGTAAAATATGGGTTATCTCTTAATGGTATGACACATATACTTCTAATTTTGGTTTCTCTTAATTTATATTGCCCTTCTCTAGGCCCGTGACTCCATTTAAATAATTTATTTCATTTTTTAAGAACTATTTTAAGTTATCAAATCATAAGATATTACATTCCACCCCTTAAAAAAAAATTTTGTTCTCAAAATTTAGGGCATACCTAAAATAAACCATTATGGATATTGTTTTCCTCATATTACCTACTAGGTTGCAAGCTACTTTATCAAAATATAGGCATTTTCAGATCACCTTTTATCAGAGAAATATTCTTATTTTCTCAACGATTTGATCATGGTATTAGCTAGTTCTTTGACATTATAAACATGGGAAGATAATCCTACACCTGAAAATTTCATATTCTATAACAAGTGAGAGGGTTGACAATTAAGAATGAGGGACTTGGGATACAACCCATTTATGGGTTAGGGCAATATAATAAATAATTGGTCCAATTCTGTTAAGTATTTCAAATGGACCCATATAACTAGGATTAAGCCCTTTCTCATTTTGATAGACTAACCCACTCCAGTAATTGAATATACTCAAATAAATACATAATTTCTAATCACAGACCATACTCAATCAGCCTTATTCTTTTATTGCATAATTATTTTATCTATTCAAGGTTGTAAAGAGTTTCTCTCTAATTGACTTTATCTGTTCAGTGGTTTGGTCTACCCATCTCAGGGCCTATCAATCTTTTCTTACCTAGCTCAACCTAATATAAAGTAATCCACATTTTCTCCCATACTGGGTTTTATATAGGGCTATTTAAATATTAAAATAATAACCATCATTTATACAAACACAATTACATATAAATATACATTTCAGTTTCCTTATATTTTTAGTACATATTCCCCTTAACATATCTTTTAAAGTTTGGATAGTCCTTTTTATCTTACCATTTATTTGGTAGTAATAATCAGTGATAGTATTGAGCTCTAATTTAATCTCTACTTGGGTCTTTATCAGTTACAATATTATTTAGTACCCCATGAGATCTCACAAGTTCTCTTATACACAACAAGGCAATTTATTTAGTGCATATATAGCCCTGATTAGTAGAAGTGCACAAACCCTGCTAGAACATTCTCTGTTACCCATATGCACCATATCTAAATGATGTCTTAGGTAACCCTATAACATAATTCACATTTATATTATCTCTTTTCTTATTTAGGGATATCTAAGGATTTTAATGACTCAACTCATCCTTGATGATCAATTACACTTTTCTGACACAACAAATATCTAGCCATATACTAGCTAAATTTGTCTTCATTTCTAGTCACCGATTAATCATTCAAATTCTATCACATTTTGGTGACCTCTAAATACATTACATATTTGTTATTAAGTGCCTTCTCTAAAAATCTTTTCTCTCAATTCAATTATATTTAGTATATAATTTTTGTCGTTGTACATTACCATACCATCCTTAAACACTCTGGATTCTACGGTTTTACCCTAGGAAATTTCACTGTTGATATAATTCAAAAAGTCATCCTCTATCTGAGCATCTAATATCTGGGCTCTCAAATAAATTTCTATTATAATCTCACTCAATAACAATTTGCTTGGTTGCATACAATAGGATACATTTGTATTCCTAAATTTCTCTATGAGTTCTTATTCTTAGATCATCGTATAGGTTATATGTATATAGACTTTCTACCTAAAGAATTGGCCACCACTCTAGCCTTTCCTGGATGGTATTTCAATATGCAATCATAATTTTTCAGGAATTCTATCTATCTTTCTATCTCATATTTAATTCTTTTTATTAAATAGGTATTTCAGACTTTTGTGGTCATTGTATATCCCTACTATATCACCATAAAAGTAGTGTCTACAGATTTTGAAGGCAAAAACCACTATAGCTAACTCTAAAACATAGATGAGATAATTCTCTGCATGCAGTCTCAACTATTTAGGGGCATATGCTACTACTCTACCTTTATTATATCAATACATATCCTAACCCTTTCTGTAAAACATCACCATAAACTAGAAAAGCTTACTAGGGTTAGGTAAAATCAATACAGGGGCAGTGGTCTAATGGAATTCCAACTCTTAGAAACTCCTCTCACATCAATCATCCCACACAACGGAGTCTCTTTCTTAGTTAGCCTTGTCAGTGGTAAAGTTATCTGAGAAAAGCTCTGTATGAACCTTTTATAATACCTTGCCAAACCTAGAAAACTTCTAACCTCAATGATGGTTTTAGGCTTATCACATTGTAACACAACATCAACTTTATGGGGATTAATTGTAATCCCCACTTATGAGATCATATGATCTAATAATTTCACTTCGGTTAGCCAAAACTCATATTTATTAAGTTTGACATACCATCTTATGTTTCTTGAGGTCTCAAGGACTACTCTCAGATACCTTTCATATCCTTTAACTACCTTGGAGTGTACCAGAGTATCATTAATATAGAACACCACAAACATTTATTCAAATATAGGCTGAATGCCCTATTCAAATCATCCATAAAATAGCCAATGCATTAATCAAGTTAAATGGTGTCATACCATAATAAGATAGCATAATTTCTGTCATATTGTGCCTATTGTAATGTCTAATTTTCGTTAAAACACAAAGCAAGTCCTCTGAAATGAATTGGTTAAGGTCCAAAAAAATTAGAATAATGATTTAGACATTAAGTAATTAATTTAGAAGGCCAGAGGTGCCATGAAAAAGAGGCTAAAATAACCAGACAGAAATTAACGAAATAGTTACGTAATGTAATGACATTTTCGTAATTTTGGATAAATTTTTGAATTCTCATAGGAGAGCTTTTTAAATGAAAAATTTGAGTTGTCTGGGGTTCTCAAAGGCCTTGAAAACTATGGGAAGTCCTGGGACAGTTAAAATTATTTCGGTGTATGTTTTTTAACGTCAGTTGACCTGAACTTTGACCCTTTCGTTCGGAAAGGTTTTAGCTCTAATTTGAGTGAATCCAAAGGCATTTTATAAGATTAAGGATCTAAATTTTATGATGGAAAAGATGGTTCTCAAAAAGGAACTAAAACAAACTAAAAATGAAAATGCCTAGATTAAGGGACAAAATTTGAATTTTTGGAAGCAAGTCTTGAGCCCTAGCTATATATAACCCCACGCCCCACTCTTCTCCTCATTTGGCTCATTTTATTTCTACCCTAAACCTGAGAAAGGAACAAGGGAGTAAGGTGCACAAGGGAGAGGAGAAAGGGAAGAGAAAAAGTAAGGAAAATGTATGGTTTTTCATGGATTTTCTTGGTTTCTCTTTAGCAAATTCCTTCTCCTCCATCTTTCCTTCTTCCCTATGGTTTTATTGAAGCTTTTGGGTCTATTTTGAGGTCAAACCAAGGAGGGAATTTTTGAGTTTGGAGAGGAGGAGCTAACTAAAGTGAAGAACAAGTAAAGGAAACTAAGAAAATAAGGTAATTTGCTATTCTTCAAGCTTGATTTCTCTTGTTCTTCCTCTTGTGTTGTTCAACCTATGTAAGACCAGCCTTAAGGGGTTAATTTTCTAGCCAAACCAAGAGTGAATGTTAGGAAAATGAGGGAGGAGAACAAAAATATGCGAAGAAAATAATCAAATAACTATTAAATTTCAAGATATAAAAGTTAAGGTTTCATGTGTTTTCTTAAAATTCTATTTTGATGCAAGAGTTCCTGGGCCAAAATAAGTGTTTGGATGAGCTCTTAAGATCCCTAGAAGGCTTCTCACTTGCATCTTCCATCAACAAAACCAAACAAGCTCCTTTGGTGTTCACTTGGTACATAGCCATGGCCTAGAGAGGTTGGAGCACCAAGGGATAGTTTTAATTTATTCCAAGCTTGATTTTGAGTCTTATATGATGGAAGAGGATGAGAAGAAGCCTTGGAAAAATTTTAAAAGCCATGGATAGTGAGATATAGTTATAGGTTCCGTATTATGGCTTAAAGAAACAACACCTAGCTAGGCTTCTTAAATTAATTGTGTAATGGCTCCAAGAGGCTTAAAAGGAGTTAAGAATCATAAATGGATAGAAAGCATGGAGACAAGATGATGTTTTCCTAAGGTTGCTTCATTAGGTACATTTTGGAACCATAAAAGAGCCATGTGAACCACCTAACTTTTGAAATGAATATGTGGCTTTATAAATTGTTCCAAGAGTGTAATTGGCTTCCATATTATGTGTCTAGGCCAAGGGAAACAAGTCTCACATCCTTGTGAGTGTGTGGCCGTAGGAGAGGAAGCATTTCAAAAGGAAAAAGTATATTGTTGTAAAAAAGGTTACTTTCTCTTTTTTCTTTCATGCATGAGTGGATGTTTATCTTGTCTTTGAATGTATGTTTTGAGCTATGAAAATTGTTTTATCATGTATCTAAATGTCATGGTACCATGATATTATGTTATGCATTCAAATGATGTTTTGTGAAATTGCTTTGGTTTGCTTGAGTGTGGTGAAGCCAAAAGTCCTCTAGTCATAGTGAAGATGAGCCAAAAACCCTCAAGAATAGTTAACACAAAGTTAAAAGTCTCCCAAGAGTAAGGTTTAGTTAAAAGCCTTTAAGAAAATGGGTGAGGCAAGTTTAAAATCCTTAAAGAAAATGGGTGAGGCTAAACCATTTATTTGGCAAGCCTATACATGCCTTATATGATTTCTTGAATGCTAGAGATGTTCCATAAATGATTATATGTTCCATGATATTCATGCATACAATTTTAGACTTGAATTACATTCTTTATGTATGGTTGAAAGGGAGAAGAGCTATTGAGATTCTTAGAATCTCATCCCCTCCTCCCCATTTGTTTAACATGACTAGGTGGACCAAGGGAGCCAAGAAATGGAAGCCACCAAGTATAAATAGAAATGTCTATTTTGTAGTCATATGATGTAATCCAATATTGTATATGATGTATGACCCCATGAACACATGTAAATATATGAATATATTGTGTATGAATGAGATTTGATATCATATGTATGATATAGCAATTTTTAGGCATTGAATGACAAGATATGGCTTAGGTGTTCTTGTGTATACTTTGGGGTGAGAGTGTGATTTTGTGAAATTTGGGTTTGTGCACCTTTGAGACATGTTTATTAGACCATTTTGGTGCTTTCTCACATGCTCAAGTGGGCATGGATATCTTAGAAGCCAATGCGAACCATTTGAGGCCCTTATAAGACATAAAAAGACCATTTTTAGAGCCCAATGTCAAGATCTGACCAAATGAATGAGTTTTCTCATGATATTTTGCATACATATAAATCTCATCTAGATATTTTTGGAAAACTAAAGATCAGATTATTTGGAGCTCTGTGAAATTAATTATGATTTTTCAAAGTTGCCAAATTTTAGCTGTTTTGGTATGGTTATTGTTCATATGGTCAATTTTTTCTCTTATATCATTCAAGTGCCAAATAGTGTCCAATGCTCATGGAATCTTACAAGAATAAGTTAGACATGATAAGATTTCTATGGCCACCAAGATCAACCCACTTGGATGTCTAAGCAGGGAGATATGAATTTTTGAAGTTCTGTGATAGTACTAGTAGTGCTAGGTGACCTTGGTTAATATTCTATCAATTTCCAGTGGCTAGATATCCATGTTATAGTCTGAACTTATTTTTAACATAAAGTAGACATCTGTAGCTTTCTAGAATGGTATAGTGTGCTTGATTTTGATTTTTCTTGAATTAGTTATGATTTTTCAAACTTCATAATAAAAAGTTGAAATACCAACTCGAGGCTGCACATGCTATTTTTATGTATATACTCCATTAGCTCAAGTTCTTGGCCACTTCTTGAGATGGTTTTGAGTTGTATTTGTATATTTAAATATTATAATGAGATAGATGACTTCATATGGTCTAAGGGACACGAAATAAAAAATTCATTTACGAAGTAATGCAAAATAATACAATATTTTAATACCATTTTCTTGGAAATCTTATGTAATTCATGGAAGGGAGCCTAGAAATAATATGAGATGGCCTAATTGAATATGGTGTTACACCTATAATATCATTTTTCATATATTCAACACTTTTGGTAACAGAATTTATCGACATTAAATGTCAAAATATTTTATTCTTGTTTAAATACACCATTCCAACTCACCAATCTCATCTTTCATCCTTAATATACTTGTTCAATAAGAAATATCACAAAAAGAAGCATAGAATTCAAATTCAAGGTCAAGCATCACATACTAACATAATTACATCATTCTATCATGGTTCTATAATTTTGTCAAATTTTCAAAAATTCATATCTTGAGTTAGAAAGCTCCAAATCATGTAAATAAGGACATTTATATCTTGAGTTAGAAAGTTTCAAATCACACGGACATTCTGGAAAGTTCATGACATGAACTATATGTTATAAAAATTTTATATCAAAACTAATTCATTTAGGCTATGGAAATCCAATAGAATAGTATCATTGTAAGATTTTCATACATATACAGGCTTGAAATTTTAAAATTACATATTTGAGCTACACAACTCTAAATTAAGTGATCTTAGTGGCTATGAAAAACTTATAATGCCAACTATATACCTCTAAAATTTTATAAATATTAGAGTTCATTAGACCCCTTAAATATATAAAAAAATAGAACTGACCAAATGAATAGTCAGGGCATTTCTACATAATCCAACCAACTTTGAAAAATTATAAAAAATTTTATAGAGTTTCAAAAATTATATTCTTTGGCCTTTTGAAAATATTTAAATCAGATCTATATGCCTTCCAAATTTCATGTCAAAATTGCATTTGGTCTAATGGCTCAAAATGGCATTCATGGAGCACTAAATGGTCCAAAATGAAGGTTCTTAGTACAAATGACTATTTGAGCACGTTCAAAGCATAAATTATAGTGTATATGGCTTTCATAACAGGTCCCAAATATCATAAAACTCAAAATCACTCTCTCACTTGGATTTATACACATACTTTACAAGCCACATACATGTTAAAAATCGATGTTCTTATACTTATGCTTTCAAATGTGGTACATTCATCATAATGTCAAACTTAAACACATGAGGGAAGGTTTACAACTCATGAATACTATATACATTCATACTTTGACATTAGATTACATAAGATTCTAAATCATTATCAAAGGAATATAGTTCAAGCTTGTTGGCCTCTATTCTTTGCTCCTTGAATACTCTCTAAACAAGGTTAGACATAAATGAGAAAGAGTGAGATTCAAAGAATCTCAAAAGCTCATTTATCCTTTCAAGCATATATATGGAAAATTATCATGTCAAAGAAAGCAAGCATGCGTCTAATGCTTCCAAATATTAAACATAATCATATTTATAAAGTCATATGGATCCATCAAGGTCAAGAACAAGCTTTAGGGACTTTTGGTCTAGTTTCACCCAATTATTTTAGGACTTTTTGATTAGCTTCACTCATTTTAGGGACTTTTAACTTAGCCTTACTCATTCCATTAGACTTTTAGCTTTGTCTTACTCTTACTTAGGGACTTTTGGCTCATCCAATTTAAGGGACTTCTGGCACAACCTAATCTATCAAGAGTCATCTCACATTTTCAAAGCAATTCAAGAAGCATAATTTCATCAAATCATTAAACTAATAGCAATAGACATGTTTCATGATCCAAACACACAAGCAATCAATAATAATCAAACAACCATGACATGCATACAAGAATGGATGAAGAGCTACCTTTCTTAAGAATACCAATTTTTCTTCCGTAGTTCCCTAGCTTCTCCTCTCGACCTCACACACACATTTGGAAGAGGTTTGCTTTGCTTGGCCTAGATGCATCAAATAAGACACAAACACATCAATGGAACCATCTCTAGCCTCACATAAACTTTACATAAACTAATCCTAACTTTAGGCATCCATATAGTTTCATGTTGTAGCATAATAAAGCAACTCATGCAATTTATTATCTTGGCTCCAATTTCTTATTCAATCTAAGTCACATGACTCCATTTAAACTCATTAGAGTCATCACAAATTCAAATAAAAAAACCTAACACCAAGTTACTTCTTTATGCTTGATGGAATCCTAAATTTTCAACTTTTAAAATATGGTTTCTAGATTCAAACTGATAGTTTTTTTATATTTATTATTCATATCTAGACCATTCATAACCTTTAAATCAAGGAAAACTTCTCCCTAGGTACTTAGAATCTCTCTTGGTTGAGACACCCATACATAATGCACCTATGGAGTTGTGCTTGTTTTCTTAAGAAAATTGGCACATATATGAGTTCTTTAGCCTCTTATTAACTCAATCATACTCTTACATAATCTAAAATATCATTTTAAAGCTGCAAATTTCTCTAAGTGCAATCAAAACCCTAATTTCCATAACTTACTACCAAATGCTTCTTTTTGAGTTCTATTTGTTTCATATGATTCTTTATGTTTCAAAACCCCATTCTCTATCAAGTTTGGACCATAATCAAACTCCATACATGGTGTTCTAATTCTGGGCAAAACATACATGCAATGGAAAGCCAAGAAGAAGCAAGTTATCCATGGTAAAACATACCTTTTCTTAAAGCTTATTAAATGAACTTTCTTAAGCTTCTAAAGTTTCCTTCAAACTCTTCCTTCCCTTTACTAAACAAGCCACAGATCACCACCATTCAAAACATTAAAACCATAAGAAGGGAGAGGAGAAAGAGGAGAAGAACTTTAGTGAAGAGAAGAGCATAAAAAAATGACAAATTCTTATCTTTTTTCCTTGAATTTCTCTCCCTTTTTCTTCTCCTTCTTGTGCGCCACTTCAAAATGGTTGATAAAGGCTATTTTCATGCATTGTATTCCCCTTAATTTGGATATTTTGATGAATAACTATCGCTTAATAAGTTTTATTAGGTGGATAATTGATTTGAATGGCCACTTTTGCATTCTAAGAATTTAATTGCAAAATTAATGAATTTTAATGTATAATTTTATCTTAAATAATTATGTGAATATTCCTATTTGAATTTTTCTCATTCTTTTGTGTAAGTTTTAATTGGCCAATGAAGCTTGAATGAGAATTTGATTTAAAGAAGAGAAGGAGAAGAGTTGGGCAATTAAAATTAGAATGGAGGAATAAAATAACATTTGAATAGAAGATTGGTTTAGAAAAGAGGTGGAAGCTTTCCAAGTCCAAGGAAGCAACATTAAGAGAGCATGTGAAAGGGGAGAATTCATGGAAAGGAAGAAGTGTGAAGAAGAAGCTATGGTTGAGGGATTTTTGGATGAAAGAAGATGCACAACTCACTTATCCACATAAACTCTCACCCACTCACACTTTCAGCTTCATCCAATCACACATGGCACTTTCATAAGACTAACATGTAGCATGCATCCACCTTCATGAACTTAGGTCCTTCCTTTCCCTCACTTGAATACACTTACACTTAATCATTCACCCATTCCATGTAACAAAAACACACACATCAACTAACGTGGAAAAACACACTCACATACACACGTTGTTCCAGTAGCCAAGGGCTGCCACATGCACACACTTTCATCTACATGCAGCCCACATAAACACATGCACACACTTACACTGTAGCTTCATCACAATCAGCACTCACTGGTCCATGGAGGATAACACACACGCTCCCATGGGATCAAATGGCTGGGCAAACGGACGTGTAGAATGAAGAAACATGCGAAGAAGAGGAGCAGCTCTATGGACGTGAATAGAAGTAGAACACGTGGTCTAAAAAAAGCTTGAGTTGATGGTTCCACTGGTTTATGGGAGGAAGAGACTATGAAGGGAAGAAGCACAAGTAGCACAAAGAGAGGAAGCAACACGAATGAATAAGAAAGAAGAAGAAGAAGAAGCCACTTAAGCAGAAATAGAGGAAAAGCCATAATTTGAGAGGGAAGAAATGACGTGGTTGCAGCAAAAACAAGCAAGCAACACGTAACAAATGAAGTTATGGGGCAGCTAGCGTGGGAG
Organism: Erythrophleum ivorense; assembly: GCA_026724425.1. Lineage (NCBI taxonomy): Eukaryota > Viridiplantae > Streptophyta > Magnoliopsida > Fabales > Fabaceae > Erythrophleum > Erythrophleum ivorense. The sequence goes on along the minus strand of JAIUCV010001773.1, from coordinate 35,438 downwards.
GCGAGCAGAACAAAGCTACAGATTCATGCAGCTAATGTGGAAACTCGTGGCAAAGAAAGAAAAGATGTGAAGGAAGATGAGCTGGATAGAGCGTGGAGAGAAAGAAGAAACACACGAGCATGCAGAAGTTAATGTGAAAGATACAGGCTGAGCTCGTGACATATAAAAAGGAGCTTCAAAACGTGAAAAATGATATGAGAAGAAGCCACGGGGTCTGGTGCTTTGAGAGGAAAGAGGAAAAGGAATGAATAGACGAAGAAACAAGCATGCAAAAAGAGAAGAAGAAGCTACATCTAGACTCAAAGATAGCACGAAGCATGGATTTTGTTTTATTATATTCAACACTTCAGCATGACAAGTTGGGGCCCATACTCATATAAATAAAAGAAGAAGCACGTGAGATGCTTAAATGAACACGTGAAAGTTAGAGGGCTGGATCCATTCATCCATATTACATTTCATTGTGATATTCGACATCATCCATTTAGCCACACATCATCTCATGCATGTGATTTTTAATGAGGAGGCTGGAGGCGACAATTCATGCATTTGCACGCTCCTTTGTCCATTACTCCATCTAAATGCTCCTTCATTCACTCCATCCAGTAACCACGCTGTATCCATTTCATCCATCTCCCTCCATTTTTCTTCCACATCAATGAAGAATTAATCCATCTTATGGCTAGCTAGGAGGAAGGCTTTTGAGTTGAAGCTTGAATCCAAGGATTAGGATCAGAATTTTGGGCTAAGAATTTTATTTTATTTTCCTCTCTTTCTATATCAATTTTAATTATCTTATTTGCTTGGTTGAGCTTGTAAATAATTGAGATTGATGTAGTTCATGATTGATGGCTGGTTAGACACTGATTAGGAGAGGTATTGATTGATTAATTGTATGAATTAAGTATTGAATTTTGCATTTTCCTTTAATTTTCTATGTATGCCATTAAGGTGTTAGATGAAATGCATGAGTGAAATTATGAGCTTTATTGTTTGATTTGAGAATTCTTTGGAGTTTGATTAGTTAATTAAACATTCTATGGTGTTAATTCAGAGGCTAATTGATCAATTAATCATTTAATTTAAGTGTTCATTGATCCTAATGACAAGAGTTAGCGATTTGATGTGGGATTGAGGTTTTAATTTAACATTAAATTGTTAATCCCTTAATTCTTACGTGGTAACTCAAGATAGTTTGTATTGGACACAAATAGGGACTCTTAGACTAGAATTAATAACAATTGGATTAGGAAAAGGATGGTAGATACCAAAGGACGAATCTAAAGCTAGTTACAAGTCCATCATTCAACTATAATTCATCAATTAGGTAGCAATTAGGAATTTTAATTCAGTCTCATTTTAATTAACTTAAGTTAATCAAACCCCTCTTAGTTAGGAAATTTTTAGAGTCTTTTAACACTTAGAAATCCCAATTAAGCATTGAACTCTATTTCTAAGGGAGATAACCTAGGTTGTACCACTAACTATATATTTTATTAACCTAGTTTTATTTTGAGGGTTGCGTGACACGACCCATCAAAATTTAGTGCCATTGTCGGGGAAATTGGATTCTCAATTGTTTAAGAAAGTTTTCTAGGTGTTTAACCTCTATTTTTGTTCTATTTTGGTTTGGTTTTTCCCTATTTTGAACTTAGATTTTACTAATTTCGGTGCTACGCGTCAATTGATCCGCTTATTGGAATTTTTGTTAGGAAGTTGTTAATGGTGCACCTAATAGCTTTGCTATTACTTTTTCTAATTTTTTAATTTTTCTAGATTTAATTTCTTTATTTTTTGTGAGTTCATTTTGTATGATTAACCTTTGTTTTGGAGTGTTCTTGATTGTTAGGAAGTTGTTAACTTCATTTGAATTTTATTTTCTTGATTTAGGGTTAATTTTGGTTGGAGTTTGTTAGTGAATTCTCTTGTGCTGAAAGTGATTGAACTTCTCATTTTATTTGCTTTAGATGGATCCATATTATTATTCTAATTAAGGTATCTATGATTCTTGTGCAAATGATAGGATCTCTAGGAAGTTAGATGAAGCCATGTCAATGCTTCAAGGCATTCTTGAACATCAAAGACAAGCATAACAAAGCCAACAATACCAACAACTCCAACCACTATGCTACCAACCTTATCACCACCACTCCTATGAGATTCACCCTAATTACTACCATCATTATGAGCCATACCACAGTTACAATATGCAAGAGCCAGAGCATCATAATTACAATTATCATGAGGGATACATGCAACAGGAGCCCCAAAGGGAATTGAGTTAGGAAGAGAGGATGATATAGCTAATGGAAACCTATAGTCTTTAAAACCAACAAATGCAGCAAATGGTCCAACAAGAAACTGAACGGTTGCATCTTGATAATCAACAAAGGTTTGACAACCTCATGAAGGATTCAAGATTTCAAATGAATCAATCCACTTCAAGTGCTACTGAATTAACTGACGACCAAATTAGAGGGAATGTATAGAGAAGGAAGAGTCTTATTCACTAGGTAATATCCTTCCATCTTCTAATACATTGCAATTTGTTGGAACTGATTCTTGTATACTTGATAGCATTAAGACTACTAATGTACATGATTGTGTTGATTCTGAATTACATGATGATGTTGTTGATGAGGAAATAATTGTTGAATCTCCGGATATGATTGATTATGGTAATTCATTAAGCAAAATTGATACATTTGTTGATGTTCATGAACCCTTGTGTATTGATGCACTTGGTATGTCTACACCTAGATGTGACCATAGTGATGATTTCATTTATGAGCCTATTAATGATGAATCTATTGAGCCTAGGGTAGGAGATAAGTGTGAGGGTGACCTAAAATGTGATGATCATTCTATTCCTAGTGTGGGATTGGTTGATAAGCCTGTTGATGATGCATCTTCTGAGTTTAAGGACAGCATACCATTTGGACCATGTGACATAGCTGATTTGAATGCATCTCTTGATTGTGTTTGTGCTGGAATCACTATATATGATAGATGCTCCCAGATTAATTCTTTCATTGAGACTAATGAGTTCCTTACATATACTGATCATCATGATTCCTCACTAGCCTGTGATGATATGGCTGATGAAATAGTAAATGTAGCATGTGATAAGAATATAGATAGTGAAATTGTTGAGTAGCTTGTTATTGATAATTCAGACTCTACTTTGAAATGCTTATGTGATGAATTTCATACAAGTCCTATGTGTATTGAGATAGATGAGTTTTTGGAGTCTAATAAGTCTGTTGAATCCATGGATGCCTTTGTTTACATTGAAATTGTTGATAAGACTGATTATATTGATCATACTAGTACTGATGAGAGCATGCATAGAGATAGTGCTAATGTTGAAAATCCTATTGATGCTTGTGTTGTTATTAATACTCGTAAGAGACTAGATTCTGTTGTTGATAATTGTTTAGAATATTGTAAGCCTATTGATGTCTCTCTGATCAGGGAAGATACTATTTCTTTTGTTGAGAGTTTGAAATAGATTCTTGAAGTTGGTGAGCTAATTTCCAACAATCAACAGACTTTTCCAATTGAGAAAAAGTAACTGTTAGATGCCTTGAACTCAAAGGATTGTGAGATGTTGCAATTAAATTTTTCTGTAGATGCAATGACTCTTATAAATTAGAGGACTTAAATTTTATGATGAAAAAGATAGTTCTATAAAAAGAATTGAAATAGGCCTAAACGGAGCAAATAGGCGCTTAGGGCAAAATGGTCATTTTGAAAAATTATAAAAGAGGCTTCTTAAGTAAGATTACACCTCATCATCTTCTCTAAGCTTCCATTTTTAGAATTTTAGAGAGCTATGGAGTGACATTAAGGGGGGGAGAGAGAAGAAGTTTAAGCTTTCGTTTAGGTAAGTAAACGGCCCCGTTTCATCCCGCACCAGTTAGAAAAGTTGTTTCTCTCTCTAAGAGATCTCTAATAGTGATTTTGTTTTCTTGAAAACTTGAGGATTTAGATCTGATCTAAGCTAAAAAGGAACTCTTTTCAAGAAACCAATCAGTGAAAAATAATCTACGCGAAGAGAGCTCCATTTTACTTGAAACACTTACAAAATCTTATGTTTTCAAGCCATTTAAGCTTCAGTCTAGAGAGAGAAAGTAAGGAGGAGAGTTTTTCTTCATATGTTCATGATGGAACCAAGGGTTATGGAGTGTGAGGATTAGGAACATACAACTAGAATTGGAAAGGAAGCTTTAGAATGCAAGTTATAGAATTTAAGGATTTAGTTGTACCTTGGCAAATATGAAACTTCCTAATGATAATTTAAGTTGTCTAAGAGTATGAATGAGTTTTCAAGACACCTAGGAAGCCTTACATATGCCTTTTCCCCAAATGAAATAAAGCAAACTCCATGAATGCTCTAAGCCTCCATAGTCTCAGCAAAGCAAGATTAAGGCACCTAGAGAGCATTTTAATTTTTTCCAAGCTTAGAATGGGACTAGATATGATGGAAGGACCTCAAAGGAAGTCTTGGAAAAAATTTAAAAGCCTTAGAATGTGACATGGAAGTGTAGGCTCCATAATGTGACATTAGGAAGTAACTTATAGCTATGCTCCTTAAAATGAATGTGTGATGACTCTAAGGAGTCTAAATAGAGTTAAAAGACCTAGAATGAATGAGAAATCAGAGCCAAGATCATAGATTCCTATGGTTGCTTCACTAGGTCCTTTATGGAACCATAATTATATGTTAGGACAAAGTAAGACTCCATAGAAATTTCATAAGGCTAGAGCTTGTTCCCATGAGTGATGTATATCTCTTTTGATGTGTCTAGGTTAAGAGAACCAAGGGCCACCAAATTGCAAGGCTTGGCTGAGAAAGGGAAGAAGAATTTCAAGAGAAAAGTGTTGTGTTCTTGCTTCAAGGTAGCTTTCTAACCTTTCTCTAATGTATAGCTTAGATATTTGCTTGCCTTGGAGTGCTTGTGTGTATGTGTAAGCCATGAGAAATGTTTCTAGCCAATGCTTATATGTTATGGTACCATTATGCTTCTTGAAATGTGTTTATGGTTGCATTATGGCTTGCATGGGTTTGGTTATGCCAAAAGTCCCTAGAAATGGGTGAGATAAAGGTAAAAGTCTTAAGAAGAGTGAAGCTAAGTCAAAAGTTCCTTGAAAGTAGATGAGACAAAATCCAAAAGTCCTAAGAAAGGTGGGTGAGGTTAGACCAATGCCCTTGAGAGCTTATGTTTGCTATGTATGAGTTTATGTGACAAGGAAAATGTTTTTTATATGCTCATTAATAGCTTGAATGTCATGCATGCATTCTTTGACTTGTAAATGCATCCATTATATATGTTTGAAAAGGTTAAGAGCTATTAGGATTCTTTGAATTTCACTCTTCCCCTCATATGCCGAACCATGTCCAGGTGAACCAAGAGAATCAAGAAATGGTAACCAACAACTATAAAAGACCAGACTTTAATAAGAGACATGGAGAAATGCCTTGTTTATTGCATTTTAATGTTAGACTATGTAACCATAAGATGTATATATGATATAAACCCTTGAGCATGTTCTAATACTTGTATAAATGGTGTATGTATCCATGTGGAAGCTAGATGAATGAGAATGTGAGATTTTACCACTCCTTTGCCATTATGTTAGATGATGTTCTTGTGTATATATGCAAGTGGCAAGGTGAAATTGAGGTCCATGAGGATTTGGATCATTTGGCATACTTTTATATATGCTATTTATGCTTTTAGACTTGCCCAAGTAGTTGTGAAAATTTAAGAAGAGCTTTTAGTGTCTTAAAGTCCCATTTTTAGCTTCAATTTTGACCATTGGGTGAGGTGAACCAAAGTATGACCAAATGAATGAGTTTTTTCATGAAATTTGGCCAGAAAGTAGGTCTCATCTAGAGCTTTTGATAAAGTTAAAGAGCATTCAATTTAGAGCTCTAAAGAATTTATTATGATTTTTTAAATTTGGCTAAATTATACAGAAATGGTATGGTTACTATTCATTTAGTCAGTTTACTTCTCTGTGTCACACATGGGTCAAATGAAGACCAATGATCATAAAATTTACTAGCATAAACTAGACACCATAAGCTTTCCATAGCCACTGAAATCACTTCATTTGGACTTATGTAGAAGGAGATATGAATTTTTGAAGTTGCATGATAGTATTTGTAACGCAGCCTAACCTATGTTATTATTCTTTTGATTTTCGATGTCTTAAGGCGACTGTATTGGTCTAGACTTATTTTTATTCAAAGGAGACATCCACAACTTTCTAGAATTGTATGGTTTTCTTGATTTTGATTTTTCTAGAATTAATTATGAATTTTCAAATTTTGTATCAAAAAACTAAAATTTGAACCCAAGAGCAAACCATAGGTTTTGTGTGATATAACTTCAAACCCAAAATGAATGAGATCAAATATGATATGTATGACTTGTATGGATGTGTTATGACTAGAAAATGATGTGTATGAATGCACATGGTCCATGGCATATAAAATGAGACAATGAGGCCTTACGTAATGTGATTAAACACAATTAAACATTCATTATTTTTGTGGCCAAGTGTATGTATAAGAATTTGTGCTCCAATACATATGTAAATGCATTGAGAAGGACAATGAGACCATGTCATACTAGCTAAGAGGTTAAGGTACTACATTTATTGGTATCAAAGCAAATTTTTAGGCCTTCTAGGGTTGTATATAGCTTGTGGATGTGATGGTATAGTTATGTAAAGGCTTGTACAGAGCATTTTGGATGTCTAAAGGTGGCATATGTCTATGTTTATGTAAAGTAAGTTGTAGAATGGTCTTTGAGTAGGTAGTGGGCATTAGGAAAGGTAGGCCTTTAGGGTTGAGCCAGTAAGGCTAGAACAAAGTAGATTAATCTTATGGCTAGAGCTTTATAAGCTATGGTAGCTTGTTGTGATCCATGGCAAACTATGTGTATTAGCAAGAAGACATTATTTGTAACACCTTAACTTTTAGGTCATACCCATCATACCCACATACTCATATGCACATGTTAACTCACAAGGGAGATAATTTACTCTACCTTATGCTCTTTCTCTATGGCATTATGTATGGGTAGATATTCACTTAGAAGTAACATGGACCGGTTGAGCTCTTTCTATGCTTCCTCATGCTCAATTGCACCATTAAGACTTATTTCAATCCCCACAATATGCTTTAAACTCCTGGAAAGCAAAAAGGGATTTGAGACATGCATTTTCGTTCATGGCAGATTTTGCTTCATTTCTGGGCTAAGTTTGAAAATCCATAACTAAATATAGAAAAATCGTAGCTACATGATCTTGGTCATTCTAGAAAGCTTGAGACGTCTACTTTATGCTAAAAATATGTAGAAGTCTCAATATCTTATGTACAAGGCGTTTGACATCGAAATCGTTCACTGGTCAGAGGGGGCTCCTTTGCTGTCACAGTTTACTGATATGGACTTTGAAAATGTCTAACTAATTCCACAAAAATCCAATGCTTATAAAATATATCTCTATGGAAATATGTGGATGTTAGCTAGAGGGAAAAAATATCTCCAGATCAGTTCACCAAGGCAAATTCCCGGAAACGGATGAAACAGTACCTCGGGTCTGGTTGGGTGTCTGATTCTGGGCAGGAACTTCGAAATTTCATATCTTCCTCTATAGACCTCTAAATGAGGTGCTTCCAGTTTCTACAAGTCACTGTGACAATTTAGTTTCTGTGTATAAAATTTCGTAGCCATTGGACTACGTTTGCCCCTCGGATGACACAATTCTCAAACTGACCAAATGAACAGTGATTTTCTGAAATCCGAATTTCTGATGTCAACTTTGAAAAATCATAGAAAATGCTATAGACCTCTAAATGACATGAAATCTAGCTTCCCAGAAAGCTCTAAACATATACTAGTTATATGTCAAATTTCATAGCAAGAAGAGGTCATATGGCTGATCTATGACATCATGTGCAAGAAGGCCTTTTCTTGGCCAAAAATGGGGTTCATGGGGTCCAATCTTGGTTCTTCTACCTCTTTGACCCTTTGAGCACATGAGAAAGCATCTCTAGGGGCCATCAATCATGGCTCAAGTATCTAGTAACTTAGATTGGAAAAACTCACTATCCCATGCCCACTTATGCACTCATATAGCCTATGCTAACATTAAGCATTTCACATTCAAGACTTACTTTCTCACTCAAAATGAGTTGCATTCTCATGTATACATCATCTTACATACATTGTCTTACAAAATTTATAAATGCTACATCATATACATCATCACTTTACACCACTTGTCTCATGTACAATGTATTTACAAGAAATTCCTTTATACTCTTCTTTAGTCTTCCTAGCCTCATGCTTGGTGATGGTTCCCATCTCTAGCCTCACTTGGTCCACCTGGCATGTTTGGATGGTGGAGAGGGAGGGTGAGATTCGAAGAATCTCAGTAGTTTAACTTTCATTCAATCATACATATATCGCATGCAACAAGTCTCATTATGCATGTATGACATGTTAGCATATAAAACCACGATAAAAGCATTTAAAACATGTGATTTGGCCATGCATAAAGGAAAAACATTCTCAACATGTGAGTAGGCCATACATAACATTTAGAAGCTTGTCAAGTACATGGATTAGCCTCACCCACTCCCTTGTGGCTTTTGGATTTGCCTTACCCATTCTTTAGAGGTCCTTAGACTCAACCCTTACTCTTTGGGAGTCAACCTCACTTTTGGGAGACTCTTTACTCTTGTCTCAACCAACTTAAGGGTTTGGCTCATCTTCACCTTGGCTATAGGGTTATTGGCTTTTCCATTCCTCAAGCAAACCAAAACAAATCACATAAATCATCATTTTAATTCATATCATATCATCATGCTAACACACTACTCATAGCTCATATCATTCATACACACAAGCAAGACAATGTAAACACACAATTATGCATGAGAGAAAGTGGAGAGAACTACCTTATTAACTATAGACAACTTCCTCTTTACTTGTCTCCTCCCTTGTGGATTTCACTATCACTTCTAGATGGGAGAGCTTCTCTTGAGCCTAACCACACCAAAAGCATGGAATTAGTTCCTTAATACTTGATTCTTAAGCTAGGGATCTCTTTTAATCAATTCTACTGAGCTTCTCAACCTAGGTCTTTTTCTCTCACTAGAGTCCATTAGCTATCCTCTCTCTTTTCTCAAATTCTCATACTCTTAAGAAGGGAAAAGCAAGAAAGAGAAAACTACCTAACTTCTAATCTCTCTCAAGAATGGTTTCCCACTCTCTCTCCTCTGAACCAGACTCAAGACCTAACCATCTTAGCTATTAAAATCATAGAAAGAGAGGGGAAGGGGAGAAGGGCAACATGTGAAGAGAAAAGCCATGAGAATTCATACCTTTCTTGTCCTTTCTTCTTCTCCTAAGCTTCTCTCTCTCTCCTCCGCCCTTTTCTCTCTCCTATGGCGAGCTTGAGTCGGTTAGAAGAAGAAAGAAGAGATTTGGAAGCTTTTAAAAAGTCAAATTCTCTTTTTCTCGCTTTTCTGGACCGCTTTCGCTATAGCGAGCCATTGCCCTCGCTACAACAAGCTCGTGTCTGTTTTAGACCTTTGCCTTCGCTATAGCGTCGCTACGGCGAGCAACTCCCTGGTTTTTGTATGGAATACCCGCACTCGCTATAGCTAAGAGCATTTTCGCTATTGCGAGGAGGCATTATCGCTATGGCGAGGCTATTCCTCGCTATGGCGAGAAGACTTAGAAAATTTTTAGCTTTTCGAAAATTTTCTAGCTTTCTCCTTTCCTTTTCTTTTCTCATTTCTTTTCTTTTCTCTTTTCTGTTCTTTTTCTTGGCTGTTACATTATTACTATGTAGTTGCAAGAGAGGCTTGCTTAGAGAGACCAAGAGAGGCCTAATCCTTACCGGTTATTACACTCCGACCATTCTGAGATGTTTTACTTGATGTAAAGATAAGTAGTGATGTAGTACAGTATGAGATGAACCTGTTGCTGCCCAAGAAGCAATTTGAGGGGAAATGAGAGAGAGCTAATCCCCCAGCCACAACACCCAGATGTCTAGATCAATTATAGAGTTTAGAAAATTATTCCCTTGAGCCAGAGGTTAAAGTCTATAGGTAACACTCCATAGAGCCCTGACAACCTAGGTGTACCGTTTGGCTATACATGAATAATGTAAGGGGTAGAACCTTTTAGCCTTGATGGTGGGCTAAACATAAAGGCTGTTGAGGCTCGAATTGTGTAGCTAGAAAGGAAGTACCAGTAATGATGGAGTGTATTGCCATATGGAAGGCCTTGTTAGTCATATTCAAATTAATATGAGAAATGGACTATTATGGGGTCAGGTTGAGTATAGAGAGTAAGACCTCTGGTGTGAGCAAGATAAAAGAGAGATAAATGACCCATTAGTATACGCCGAGAATAATTAAGTAATAGATGAGTAGCGGGCCTAGTGCATGAGTTTAAGAAAGGGACTAGCCTAGCTTATAAATGAGCGTAAGGATGTTTAAGATTGAGTAGCACCTAGAGTTAGCCTGTTAGATATGGGAGTCGTAAGGTTGTTGAGACCTATCCATAAGGTGTTGACTCCAACCTAGAATGCTATTCTATATGCTAGTGAATGATGGGCCAACATCGTGAGCTCCAGATATGTAAAGCGTGTTAAGGGTGTATATGTAAAGGAAGGGTACATTTATGTAAAAGAACAAGTGTCATAGCCTCACATATTATATATTATTATTCACTATTAAATGTTGACAAGGTTTCAAAATTTATATTGCAAAATATAAGACTTTGTCGACAAGATCCTGGATCTTGGTAACATGATGTTTTCATAGCCTTTAAATTGACATGATTTAATGCTGATAGTGTTAAAGAATGTAATGAGTATACAAGGAGGGTATATCTTAGGGATGATACCTTAAAACAAAATGACTAGCTTGATGTTAAAAGATCAGAAAAGAGAAAATAGTTTAAAAAGATAGCTATATGAGAATCCTCCCGAGTTTAATAAGAAGAAATGAGATGTAATAAGATAGAGGACCACCCACTTAGTGGTTAATAACTCTCCAAGAGGTAAAACCCCGATTTAATAATTACAATGATAGGGGAATGGCAAGGAAGAGTTAAGAAATTAGTACCTAGCAAAAGATATCCTCACTTTAGTAGTGACTAAAGGAAAGTTAATAGAGTAAGCATAGTAAAAATAGTCAGATGAGCTTCCTTATTATGATATTTATATAATGTAAAAGCTCACGAGTAGTAAGAGTACTAAATGGAGCAAAAAGTGCCAATAAATTAGATTCAAGATATTGAAAATGTGTGACCTGAATTGGGTTAGTATAACCCTATAATTAATGAATTATGCTCCTAGAAATGGAAGCAGAAAGTTTAAGCAAAAAGAGAGAGGAGCTAAGATAAGCAGTTAATACCTTAGTGCCTTCAGGGAAGTTAGAGGAAATTAAAGGCCACTTAAGAAGGTGAGTAAGTAAAAGTGAACCCAAGAGTAATAAACATGCTCTTAAGCATAAAGAAAGTATGTGATGATGTCAGAATTGAGGACGTAATAAATTAAAAATAGATAAATAGAAAACATGAAGAAATGCACTAGTAAGCACCGTTGTCCTTGGTATAGATGTTAATAAAGCATGATGTAATGCCCTAAATATAGATAACTGGGCAATATGAATGATCTCAGGATAGCACAGTAAATGACATAAGAATTAAAGAAAGAGTTCCCTCCCCTAAGTGTCATTTGAAATAAAAGGAAATAGAGCATGACAAGAGGGTACTGTAGATTGTTGGGGAACTCATAATATACTGGCGATAGTGGCTTGAGCTTGGTCATGATGCACCTATGTATTAGTGATTGATGCTCTAGTTTGCTTAGAATGATGGTTACATGATATTGAGTCCAACCAACTTAGTAGTAATGTAACTTGAGTGCATAGCAAATAGTAGCATCAACCATAAAGAGTGTCCCAATAATTGAAGAGTATCCTAGTTAGTTAAATCAAGAGATAAGTTAAAGAAAGAGAAGTAAGAGATTCTAGTAATATTATAATGATAATAAAAGTATGCAGAAAGGAATCCCCAGTAAAGAACAATGATAAAAAAGGGAACATACTAACAATATTAGAATGTTAAAAGTCAAATAGCACAAGTTCAGTATACATAGGATGAGTCCCTCATAAGATGACAAAATGAAGTAAAAAGGGACCTGCATACAATCTCTATCCTGTGGGAGATGTTAGACACACTTGACATGTGTGATGCCTTGGTGCTGAAGGCACTTGAAAGCAGAATAGGAGCACAGTTGGAAATTACTGGATATGAAAGGAAAGACAGAAAGAGTACAGGTAAAGTGTAATAAGCTAGTAAGAGTAAAGAAAGATAGCTTAAGTGAAAAGGCTTGAAGTGGGAATCCAAGGATCCTATAAGGAGTAGTACATGAAAATCAGAATACTCCTAAGTATTATTCCACTGGGAGCAATAGAGAAATAAGTAATACAGAACTCACTTCAGATGAAGAGCATAGTAGATATTTGAGTTCAGCCTTAGTAATTATGAGCAATGGTTATTGGACTTAATGAGCATATGTTTTACTATTAGATACCATGATCTTAGGCTTTGATATTCCTTAGAGATAGATCGCAGTAGATCCTAGCATTGTATAGCAGGTTGCAGTAGACCCAGAGGTTGTAGTAGATCTCATAGAGATATAGAGAGCCCACAGTTATAGTACAGTAGTTCTTTAGGGAGATGATAGCCTGAGATAGTTTTCCCAGATCAATTAGCCTCAGAGACCAGTATAGTATCAGATAGTTTTTGTCTCAGAGAATAAAGATTTCCTAAGTCTGGTAGACTATTGCCATAGAGATATGAAGGCTATACTTAGACAGTTAGACTACTGACTAGACCTCTTTGAGGGATGAGCATAGTGTGTGGGATGAGGAAAGCAAAAAGGTAGCTTTTCAGTATTATAGCTAGATGAACCACTACCCAATAGATATTGACCTGACCAAGGGATAAAGAGATCCCTATATACTAGAGTCATATGTTCAAAGGGGTCAGGTATAGTTTGTCTTGATGGGGTAAGTGATAGACTATGTCTCCAATAGTTGAGATTATGAAAAGTTAGCATCCCATAAGAATTTAGCACTAGTCAATGGTAGTTGCTCTTCAATGTTAGTATAGGAAAGAGTATGAGTTATAATGATCAATCAGTAAACTAAAAAGTAAATAAGACTTACTTTTGAGCAAATAAAGAGAGTAAAGCACAGTTCAAGCCTAGAAAAGTAAGGGTCAGACTAAGAAATAAGATTGGGACAATTGAGAATAACAGTCCTTTTTAAAGGCACTATGATCCCAGTAAGTGACAAAAATATGAGGCCTATAATAGAAAGAAATGTGATGATAACCATGGGATGAGCTAGTGAGAAAACGAACAAGATTAAATAGTGGACTAAATATCTAAGTTATCCCTTAAGGAATATGCAAGTGAGTCCACTAAGCATGAAAATCAACCTCTATGAACGGGTTAAGACTAATCAGATGTGAAATAGTAAGCTCTCCTAAGAAATAGGCTAGAGTGATAAGAGTATATACAGTGTTAGAAATTACTTTCCCTTATGATAAAAGCAAGTCAAATGCCCTATAGCAATAACACAGAAACGAGAATTAGATACAGTAAACTAGTGACATAAATTCCCAGACAGAAGAGCTTAGTCTCTAAAGGAAGTAAATAGAGCTAAGAAGTATGGAAAGAAAAGGCTAGTTAACGAGAATATGAGAAAAGATAGATAAGGTTATACCCCTAAATTTTGAGGATGAAATTTATTTAAGAGGGAGGAAATGTAACATTCGGTTTCTTTGTAATCGCGAGAAACGTAATATCCGGTTTCTTCATAAATATATAAAACTCATCAGATATAAAAGGAAGTTCCCCAAATAAAATGATTTGAAACCCAATAAAATTTGAGTAATAATCTAGATATCAAATAATGAGGATCTAAGGCCAGAGATATCCTGAAAACAGAGCCAGAATAACCAGACAAAATGTAATGAAGATGCATTGGCATTTCTGTAATTTCGAGCATTTTTTAGAATACTCAAAAGAGATATTTTTAAATGAGAAAAATGAGTTTTTTGGGGTTCTCAGAGGCTTTAAAAACCATAGGAACCCCTAGAATGGTTTAAACCCCTCAAGTTTACGTTTTAGAACATCAGTTGACCTAAACTTTGACCAGTTCATTCGAGAAGGTTTTAAATCCAATTTGGATGAAACCAAAGATATTTTATGAATTAGAGGACCTAAATTTTATGATGGAAAACACATTTTTCAAAAAGGAGTTAAAATGAGCCTAAACAGAGCAAACAGGCACGTAGAGGCAAATGGTCATTTTGAAATATTGTAAAAGAGGTTGCTCAAGTAAGATTACACATCATCATCTTCTCCAAGCTTTATTTTTAGAATTTTAGAGAGCTATGACATGACATTAAGAGGGGGGAGAGAGAAAAAGTTTAGGCTTCCATTTAGGTAAGTAAACGACCCTATTTCATCCCGTGCTAATTAGAAAAATCGTTCCTCTCTCTAAGAGCTCTCTAATGGTAGTTTTCTTTTCTTAAAAACTTAAAGATTCAAGTCTGACCTAAGCCAAAAAAGAACTCTTTTCAAAAAATCAATCAGTGAAAAATAATCTACGTAAAGATAGCTCTATTTTAAGGTAAGACTTTATTTGAAATACTTATAAAATCTTGTGTTTACAAGCCATTTAAACTTAGGTCTAGAGAGAAAAAGTGAGGAGGAGAGTTTTTCTTCATGTGTTCATGATGGAACCAAGGGTTATGAAGTGTGAAGATTAAGAATATACAACTAGAATTGAAAAAGAAGCTTTAGAATGTAAGTTATAGAATTTAGAGATTTAGTTGCACCTTGGCAAATATGAAGCTTCCTAATGATAATTTAAGTTGTCTAAGAGTATAAATGAGTTCTCAAGACACCTAGGAAGCCTTAGATATGCCTTTTCCCTAAATGAAATGAAGCAAACTCCATGAATGCTCCAAGCCTCCATAGTCTCAGCCAAGCAAGATTAAGGCACCTAGGGAGTGTTTTAATTTGTTTCATGCTTAGAATGGGACTAGATATGATGTAAGGTCCTCAAAGGAAGCCTTAGAAAAAATTTAAAAGGCTTAGAATGTGAAGTGGAAGTGTAAGCTTCATATGAGTCATTAGGAAGCAAATTATAGCTAGGCTCTTTAAAATGAATGTGTGATGACTCCAAGAAGTCTAAATGGAGTCAAGAGACCTAGAAAGAATGAGAAATGGGAGCCAAGATCATGGATTCCTATAGTTGCTTTATTAGGTCCTTTATGGAACCATAATTGTGTCTTAGGACAAAGTAAGGCTTCATAGAAATTTCATAAGGATAGAGCTTGTTCCCATGAGTGGTGTATGTCTCTTTTGATGTGTCTAGGCTAAGAGAACCAAGGGCCACCAAATTGCAAGGCTTGGCCGAGAAAGGAAAGAAGAATTTTAAGAGAAAAGTGTTGTGTTCTTACTTCAAGGTAGCTCTTTAACCCTTCTCTCATGCATAGCTTGGATGTTTACTTGTCTTGGAGTGCTTGTGTGTATGTATGAGCCATGAGAAATGTTTTTAGCTAATGCTTGTATGTTATGGTACCATTATGCTTCTTGAAATATCTTTACGGTTGCATTATGGCTTGCATGGGTTTGGTTGTGCCAAAAGTCTTTTAGCAAGGGTGAGAATTAGCCAAAAGCCCCTAGAAATGGGTGAGACAAAGACAAAAGTATCAAAAAGAGTGAAGCTAAGTCAAAAGTCCCTTGAAAGTGGGTGAGACAAATCCAAAAATCCTAAAAAGGGTAGGTAAGGCTAGACCAATGCCCTTGAGAGCTTATGTTTGCTATGTATGAGTTTATGTGATAAGAAAAATATTTTATATATGCTTATTAATAGCTTGAATATCATGCATGCATTCTTTGACTTGTAAATGCATCCATTATGTATGTTTGAAAGGGTTAAGAGTTATTGAAATTTTTTTAATCTCACTCTCCTCCCTATATGCCTAACCATGTCTAGGTGTACCAAGAAGACCAAGAAATGTTGACCCACAACTATGAAAGGCAAGACTTTGATAAGAGACATAGAGAAATAACTTGTTTATTGCATTTTGATGTCAAACTATGTAACCATGAGATATATATATGATATAAACCCTTGAGTATATTCTAATATTTGTATAAAGGGTGTATGTATCTATGTGGAAGCTAGATGAATGAGAATGTGAGATTTTGCCACTCCTTTACCATTATGTGATATGATGTTTTTGTGTATATATGCAAGTGGCAAGGTGAAATTGATCTCCATGAGGATTTAGATCATTTGGCATGCTTTTATATATAGTATTTATGCTTTTAGACTTACCCAAGTGGTTGTGGAAATTTAAGAAGAGCTTTTGGTGTGTTAAAGTCCCATTTTTGGCTTCAATTTTGACCATTAGGCAAGCTAAACCAAAGTATGACCAATTGAATGAGTTTTTCCATGAAATTTGTCCAACACGTAGATCTCATATAGATCTTTTCATAGAGATGAAGATCACACAATTTGGAGCTCTAGAGAATTTATTATGATTTTTCAAATTTGGTCAAATTATGCAGAAATGGTATGGTTACTGTTTATTTGGTTAGTTTGCTTCTCTGTGTTGCACATAGGACCAATGAAGTCTAAGTGATCATGAAATTTTACAAGCATAAATAAGACACCATAAGCTTTCCATAGCCACTAAGATCACCTCATTTGGAGTTCTGGAATAGGAGATATAAATTTTTGAAGTTGCATAATAGTACTTATAATGCAGTCTAACCTATGTTACTATTCTATCCATTTTTGGTGTCTTAAGTCTACTATATTGGTCTAGAATTATTTCTATTCAATGGTAGACATCCACAACTTTCTAGAATGGTATGGTTTGCTTGATTTTGATTTTTTTAAGAACTAATTATGAATTTTCAAAATTTGTATCAAAAAACTGAAATTTGAACCTGAGAGCAAACCATGGGTTTTGTGTGATGTAGGTTCAAACCCAAAATGAATGAGATCAAATTTGATATGTATGACTTGTATGGATGTGTTATGACTAGAAAATGATGTGGATGAATGCACATAGTCCATGGAGCATAAGATGAGACAATGAGACCTTATGCAATGCGATTAAATACAATTAAATATTCATTATTTTTTTGGCCAAGTGTATGTATTCTTTATATTTGTGCTCCAATACATATGTAAATGCATCGAGAAGGACAATGAGACCATGGCATACTAGCTAAAAGGTTAAGGTACTACACATAATGTGACAATCGGGAAAAAGAAAAGAAAAAAAAAGAAGCTGAAAATTTTTGAAGTCCTAAAATTTTCTAAGTCTGCTAGCTATAATGAGAAATGGGCTAGCTATAGCGAATCTACCTATTCACTATAGCGAGAAAGGATCTAGCTATAATGAGAGTGCCTTTTCGCTATAGCAAAAATGCTTATAGTTATAGCGAGTATGGGCATCCCATACAAAAACCAGGGAGCTGTTCACCGTAGCACATGCCATAGCGAAAGCAAGGGTTTGGAATTGATACGTGCTCGCCGTAGCGAGGGTTATGCTTCGTTATAGCGAGGGTTAGTCTGAAAAAGCATGAAAAAAGAGAATTTGACTTCTTAAAATGTCCAAATCCATTCTTTCTCCTTTAACTAACCTAAGCTTCAACCAAAAGAGAGAGAAAGGCTGTGGAGAGAAAGAGAGACCTAGAGAAGGAAGGAGAACAAGCAAAAAGGTAAGAAAGCTTGATATTTCCATAGCTTTTCTTCTTAGCATGTTGTTCTTCTCTATTTGCCCTCTCTTTCCATGGTTTTGGTTGTTGAGTTAGGCTTAGTTCAGAAGAGGGAAAGTGGAAAACCACTCTTGAATAAGGCTAAAACTTATGTATCTTCACTTCTTCTCCTTTGCTTTTCTTTCTTGAGAGCTTGAGAGAGGAAGGAGAGTTAGTGGAATTCTAGAGAGAGAACCCTTAGTTTCTTATACCTTGTAGGGTTTGCTCTAAAGAAACCCTCTAACCTTTGTGAGTAATAGTTTGACTTCCAAGAGAGTAATTCCATGCTCTTTGTTATGTCTAGGTTCAAAAGAAGCAACTCCATCTAGTTATAATTGTGAAATCAAGAAGGGAGAAGAGAAATTGAAAGGGAAGACTTGTGTTAGCCGATAAGGTGTCTCTCCACTCTTTCTTGTTGCATTCTTGGATGTGTAATAGTCATTGTATGCTTGTGTATGTACTTGTATTGTGAAACATGTCATTTGATATTGCCTTGATGCATTGGTACCAATATGTTTATGTTTTGAGTTGTGAAAAGTGCTCAAGTGAGGTAGTGCCGAAACTCCTTTGAGACAGGTGAGATGGAGCCAAAAAATCCTTAAACCAAGGGTGAGGCCAATCTGAAAGTCCCAAAAACTCGGCTGAGGCTAAACCAAAAGTCCCTAGAGCTTATTCTTGGCATTGATATGAAATTCATGGCATGAAAAACATGTGTTGTGTAATTGTGAATGGTTTGCATGCTTTGACTTGTTTAAATGCCTTGATTTCTTCTTTGAATGAGTATGAGCTATTGAGATTCCCTGAATTTCACCCCCTTCCCTCTCCCATCTTAACATGTTAGGTGGAATTCAAGGAGAACCAAGTGCACACCAAGGAGCCAATTGAGCATGCTTAGGGAGTTGTGTAGCTATTTTAATTCTTTTGATATAAAGAGGTGCCAAAATGAATATGCATCTACTATTTTTGAGATATAAATATTTGAACAAGTGTAAAAATATGTATAAATGATGTATGAACTATGTAGAGAGCCAAAGCAATGGAAATGTAGAATTTGGTCCTTTTGTGGCTTATACGTAATAGTGTATTTTGGCCCGTAACATAGTGAATTTGAAATGTATGATGATTTGGACCATTTGAACATTTCATATAGACTATATTTATGCTTTAAAACTTACCCAAGAGGTGTTAGAACATGTGGAAGGTCATTTGGACCCACTTTGAACCATGTTGGGTACCAAAACCGCTAAATTTGTGAGCTCTGTCAAGATATAACTAAATGAGCTCTTCTTGATATGAAATTTGGCATGCCTTTAGAGCCTATTGATAGCATCTTGGGAAGATAAAGTGGGTAATATTTGGAGGTCTAGGGAATATATGGTGAATTTTTGAAGTTGGAGAATTTTCTGGTTTTGGTTATTGTACTGTGCAACTAGGTCCAAAAATGAATCTATGTCATTCATGGACCAAATGGTGTCCAATTGTCATGAAATCTTATGATTATAAACTAAATATCTACAGTGAACTATATCAACTAGAAGCACCTCAATCGGAGGTATGTAGAGGGAGAATGAACTTTCTAAAGTTCTGTGTCAGTATCAGGGAAGCCATCCAACCTTCGTTACTATTCCATTAGTTTTTGAGGTCCAAGGGCTACTGAAACGATCTAAATTTATATTTTCCCTCTAGTTAACATCTGTAGCTTTCTAAATTGATATAGTTTTCTAAGATTAGATTTTTTTGGAATTAGTTATGGATTTTCAAAGTTAATGACAACAAGCTGCATCAGTACCAGGGACAGCCGGACCTCTGTCTCTTTTTCGATGTCAAACATGGTCCAAACACTGAGATTATGGTTGGGAATTATTTTTAGTGTGAAGTTAACATCTAGAGTTTTCCAGAGAGCTATGGTGTTCTTGATTCCCATTTTTCTAGAAGTAGTTATGATTTTCCAAAATTAGAGCCAAAAATTTGACTTTTGAGCTCATTTGAGAAATTGTATTTTCTTGGTTTTTAGCTTCATATCCGTGGTTTATGGCTTGTTTGATGCTATGTATGAGTTGTATAAATGGAATTTGAGTAAAGAATATGAATGATGGGTTCACGAAACCCATGGGACAAAATATGACTGGTTAAACCCTGACTTAAAGTAGTAAAATACCACGGTTTTAATCATTTTCATTGGAAATCATATGAAATTAAGTGTAAAGGGAGATTAGTTGGAGTTAATTCATTATGGTGTTATACCATATAACGCAATAAAATGCTATGATTTTATCCATTTTCTTTGGAATTACATGGAATCAAGCCTAAGTGAAGGTCAAATGAGGTTAAAAGAGGCTAATCAATTATGGTGTTACACTCTGAAAACCTCAAGAAACTCAATTTTCCTATTTAAAGCTTTCTTCTTTGAGTTTTCAAAAAGTTATCCAAAATTATGATTTTGTCACTACGTTTCCTTTGTAATTGATCCAACTATTTTGACTATGATTTTAGGTTATCTTTAGGCTCTTACCTACATTTTTAGATGTTTTAATTTTTACTCTAATCTCAATTAGTCTTAATTTGCATTGCTTTAGGGTGATCCTACTTCTTTTTATTAAGTTCTATTCAGTTTTTTTAAAAATTGGTTATTACAAATGGCATAAACAAGAACTCATAATATTCATCTCAAATTCTAAAGTCCATTTTTAGGATACCTTTAGCTCTAACCCTTAATTATTAATGCCTAGATCTAAGTTCTATCTTAGAAAATACTAATGCCCCCACTAACTGATTTGAAGATCATCAACTCTAAAGAAAGGATACATATTCTTAACAGTAACCTTGCTAAATTCTCTATAATTTATACACAATCTTAGGCTACCATTTCCCCAGGGTGACACTAGGGTGTATGAATCCTTTCTCTCTAACAGTTTCTCAATTTGCTTTTTTAGCTCTACTAACTCAATAGGAGCCAAGCTATAAGGAGTTTTAGGCATTGGTTTAGCCCTAGGCATGATATCATTAGGGAACTCTTGAAAGAAACGAACTGTACACGTAGCGAAAATTTTAATTTGTTTCTTCCCATTAATCCGTCGACTTGATTAAATTGAGTATGAAATAAAATATTACCTTTGTAACGCGCTTTGTCCTGTCGGATCTCTGGAACTGACGTCTATGCGCAGCCCCCTCTATCGATATCCGCACGAACGATCTGGCAACTTAAAAGGAGTGCTAGCACCTTCATTCACCACGTCCGTACGCGAATTGATGAGAAGACGATCTTCTCTCTCTAAGCATCCGTACACTTTCTCTCTCTAGGTGTACAACCGATCTCTCTCTTTCTAGGATGATGGCTTAGGGTTTTAGAAATCTGACCCTTTTTGTGTATTTCTAAACCCTAGCCTACCTCTCTTTTTATAGAGGTATATTTAGATTAAAGTAATTAATTTAAATACATTATTTAAATTAATCCAAATTAATCTTAAACAAATTAGTTAAAAATTGAATTTTTCTTAAAAATTCAATTTGAACTAATTCATTTATAAATAAATAAATATATATATATTGAAATATATAATACAATATATATATATATGAAATATATACTTATATTTCGAATTAATTACATATATATATAAAACATATTATATATATATATATAATTATTTTACTCTAATTAAGCGTAACATTCATCGAATCTAGATACAATTCTAGCTTCAATAAATTTGGACATTCTTGTTCAAGTTGATTCGTTCTTGTGTGCGACCCTGTAGGCCTATATGATATTGGCAGTGGGCCAACAACATTATTGCACCCACAAGTCACCAGCGACCTCTAACAAGACATAGTGACTACCCAAATCACATAGGTTTGGTGATCCGATATAGCCTATCGTATAACCCTGTTACATCCCTTTTATCACACGATATCTTGATCGAGAATGAGGAATGGAAATGTCATCTTTATCTTACTCGATCATTAGTTTCTCGATTTACGTGTAGACTGACAGAACAAATGAAAAATCCTTCCATCCAAGCATGGCCATACATTTCTCAATCTCACTCATCGAAAGGCCCAGAGATATCTCTCCGTTACTAGAGAGACAAATTCCATCTTGACCATTCATCATCCCCTACATGGAATCCACTATGCCCGACAAAAGCCTTTATGATCACCTGGTCAAAGGTGACTTTTGACAATGCCAAAGCACAGTGTCCTTCATGTTGGAATCTATGATGATCTCAGGTATGAGGGATTAGTGACACGGTTATATATAAGGTACGCTTATGACCTAATCCATAAAGCTACCTCATGACGGGTCGATCCAGCACCCTATTCCCAACAGGCGCCTATGATTTTGATTTGTATCTCCATACATGATTAACACATAACCATCAATCAAAATCATACTCATCTTAATTCATCATCGTTTTCACAATGATGATCAACTAGGGATATTTGGATAATTAATATAATTTATCCAAGGATACAATTATTATAGAAACATTCAAATATAATAATTGTAACAGAAAAACTTTTATTCTTAATGAAGCACAATGTTTATAAATGATTGGCCTAGGGCACAATCTCCAACAACTCTATCTCTTTTTCAAGAGGTAAGCCACTAAAGTAAAAAATTTTAATAAAAACCTCTGGGAATTCCCTAGCTATAGGGATCTTCTCTATCCTTCTCTCCTACCTTTACTAATATAGAAAGAAATACTAAAAGCCCTTTACATCCATGTTTTAAATATCTCTTAGCCTGACAGTGGACAAGAATTATAATTCAGCTCTAGCACTAGGTATGGTTCCACATTCAAGTAAGGTAATGATTTTTATGTTTACATTCAAGCATAACATTCTTAACAACCATCTAATGCAGGCTAATAATCAATCAATATCATGACAAGGCATGCAAGTTAAATCAATGGTAAAGAAACAATGGTCAAATCACACAATGACATTCATATAAATGTGGGAAGTACTCTTATGGCCTCCAGTAGAAATAGATACAAATAGATCATAAGGCAGAGTATCAATACTCAAACCTAATTTCTCACACAACAATTATGGGATAATACCTAAATCAATCATAACAATCAGAGGAAAATTGTTAACTCTTAATCACACCTCTAATCAAACTAGGAGACATACTGGCCCCCTGCCCTCACATCTCTTATCAAATTAGGAGACATACTGATCTCCTAATCAGTGAGAGCAACCACTCTATCTTGGGTTTGAAATCTAACTAGAGGAACCATCATTGTCTAAAAGTCAATGCCAGTTATATATCTTGGCTTCCCACATCTATAATATATCATCTGGGATGACTATCCCCATGTTGGCTGACTTCTTTTATCTTGAGACTTTTCTGTCCTATCATACCTTACCTTTCTCTCTATCACTAGTAAAGACATTCACGTCATCCTTTTACCATGACCCTCTCAGTTGCAGGGTTCCTTTTTGTCTAGCCTTTACTTACATATTCTGTAGGTTATTTTCAATTACTCTACTAATGTCCCCAAAGAGCATTAAATGCTCTAATTCCCAACAAAGCAACCCTATCTTTAGTGGGGGGTTTCAATCATTTTTCAATTACTCGTAGTTTCATTTCTCATCATCATATTCCTACAATTAGGAAAAGTGCTAAGACAATTTTATAAATGTAACATCATATTAATTAACTCTCAATTCTTCTCTCTTAGGGGTGTAGGTGAATTGTTAGGAACTAGTTACTATGGTTTCGGGGCATTTCTTATATCATCATTCTTCTTTAACTAGGGCATTCCATAGCTATAACACCATTTTTTATTACTATTGCACAAACTTTTTCTACTATCCCATTACTACTTGTGATACCTTAGGCAATTCATAATAATTTGCATAGGAACTTTAAAGCTCTACCCTAGTGGGTCTACCCATCAAATGATCACCAGTTGCATAAAAGAACCATAATCTCAACATATATATGCAATATTCATAGTATAATTAATAATTCAAACCATTCTTGAGAATTACATATCACATGCATAATTAATCTGAACACATCCTAATTCAAACAAAGAGTTAGGTTACCTAAAACTTTGCTTTGATTGCCACCCAATGTCATACCATAGTAGATTATATAAAAATCTCATACCATACTACTTATTTAATAACAATTAGTCATGCTTACAACTTTGGTAGCGAAATTTTTCATCATTGAAAGTCTCAAATAATTCAATTAAGTACAAATAAATGTTTTCATCATATTATTTTGAAATTCATGCCAAACAAGTTTGTTATGCTTAGGATATCACAAAAAGAGGCTTAAATTTCGTGGGATACACCATATCCTCATGTTCATAACTTTAACACATATTAGGGACCAAATTTTGAAAAATCATAAATTAAGCTATACAACTCCGATTTACACAAACTTAGTGGCTATGGAAAGCTTATAATAAGAACTATCTACTATAAAAATTTTATGTCAAAACAGGTTTATTTGGCCCCTTAAAACCTATAGTTGAACCGTATGAACCATAAACTAGTAAAATTTGCACAATTTAGCCAACTTTAGAAATTCATGACAAATTTTATAGAGTTCCAAAAATTTCCTTCTTTATCTTTGTGAAAAGCTCTCAATGTGCCCTAGATGCCTACCATATGGCAACCCAAGACTCCTCAATTTGGTCAATCAAGGGTTCATAGACACATTATGGCTCAAAAATTGGGATTTTTGGTTCTAAATAGTTCTAAATGTGCCATATTGTGCCATGTCACCTTTTGGGCATATTTCAAATGTTAAATGCATCATATATGGCTAGTCCAACATGTCTTAAAAGCCATACAACTCATAATCATATTCACATTTGCCGTTATATATATATGTATAATATGGAACTCAAAGGGTCAAATAACACAAATTCATATATTTACATCAAAAAATAATTTGTACACCATAGTCTCATACTTTTAAGTGTGTGGGAATGATCACATATCAAAATATACATATATATTGCCATATGAGTAAGAATATGCATAAAAACTTGAATTAGCATCAAAATGGTTCTTCTTAGGCTCTTTGCTCACTATCTTTACTTCTTTGAGAGTTATCTAGACTTGGTTGAGGTAAATAGGGGAAAATATGAGATTCAAAGAATCCCAATAGCTTATTCATCATTCAAGCATACATATATGGCATACTTAAGGTCAAAGAAAGAAAGCATGCATATCACATAACCAAATATCATTCATATTTATGCATTAGGGATCACATGGCTCCACTAAGAGCAAAACAAGCTTTAAGGACCTTTAACCTAACCTCACCCAACAATTAAGGACTTTTGGTTTAGTCTCATCCTCTTGTAAGGATTTTTGACTTAGCCTTAATCATATTTGAGACTTTTGCCTTACTCTCACTCATATTTAAGGACTTTTGGCCTCACCTACCCATTTCAAGGGACTTATGGCACAACCTTTCCCATTCTAGAGCTAAACCAATTCCAAATGCAATCAAATGTTATGCAGTTGCATATAATCATTAAACAATCAAGAATACATATACTCTGCAAATAATACATACAAGTAATTTAAGACACTCAAGCAACCATCGTACATACACAAGAATGGATGAAGTGCTACCTTAACACAAGAGTTCAACTTAATTCCCCTTTATTCCTTGACTTGGTTCATGGCCTCACACCTACACTTAAGTGAAATTTCACTTAATTAGCCTAAACACATCAAACAAAGTACAAAATTGTCAATGGAACCATGTTTGTACCCATTTAAGCCTTATACAAGTTAACTAGAACTTTAAGCTTACATATGGTTCAATTAAATGGCATTATGAAGCAACTCTTATAAATCAATGTCTTAGCTCCAAGATCTCACCCACTATGAGTTATATGTGTAATATCCGATTTTCATGAAAACGACGGAAACAGATATGTTTTTAAAGTAAGTCTTCTGAGATAAATTGGTTAAGGTCCAAAAAATTTAGAATAATGATTTAAACATGAAGTAATGAATTTAGGAGACCAGAGGTACCCTAAAATAGAGGCTAAAATAACCAGACAGAAATTAACGAAATAGCTACGTAACGTAATGACATTTTTCTTAATTTTAGGTAAATTTTGGAATACTCATAAGAGGGATTTTTAAATAGAAAATTTGAGTTCTCCAGGGTTCTCAAAGGCCCTAAAAAAGCCCCGGGACAGTTAAAACCCCTCCAGAGTACATTTTCTAACGTCAGTTAACCCAAACTTTAACCCTTTCGTTCGGGAAGATTTTAGCTCCAATTTGAGTGATTCCAAAGGCATTTTATAATATTGAGGAGCTAAATTTTATGATGGAAAAGACAGTTCTAAAAAAAAAAGCTAAAACAGACTAGAAACAAAAATGCCAAGTTAAAAGGGACCTAAATGGAATGTTTGGAAACAACTTGTAAAACCTACCTATATATATATATATAGATACCCCATACCCCATTCTTCTCCTCACTTAGTCCATTTCATTTCTGCCTTAACTAGAGAAAGAAGCAAGGGAGTGAGGCACACAAGGGAGGAGAGAAAGAGAGAAGAAAAAGCAAGAAAAAGGTATGATTTTCCATAGATTTTCTTGGTTTCTCTTTAGTAAATTCCTTTTTCTCCATCTTTCCTTCCTTCTTATGGAATTATTGAAGTATTTGGGGCTATTTTGAGGTCAAAAATAAGAGGAAAACTCCAAAATTGAGGAGAAGAAGCTAAGCAAAGTGAAGAACAAGCAAGGGAAGCCAAGAAACCAAGGTATTTTGCTACTTGTATGCTTGATTCTTCTTGTTCCTTCTCTTGTGTGTTTCACCCCACATAAGACCAGCCAAGAGGGGTTGAATTTCTAGCCAAACCAAGAGTGAATCTTAGGAAAATTAGGGAGAAGAATAAGAATATGCAAAGGAAATAATCAAATAACCATTAGATTTCAAGATAGCAAAGTTAGGGTTTCTAGTATTCCACTAAAATTCTATTTTGATGCAAGAGCTCCTAGGCTAAAATGAATATTTATATGAGCTCTAGAGATATCTAAGAAGCTTCCCACATGCATTTTCCATTAAGAAAACAAAGAACATTCCATAGCTCCCTTAATGGTGCATAGCTTCGGCCTAGGCTAGAAGAAGTACGAAGGGGTAGTTTTAATTTATTCCAAGCTTGATTTTATGTCAATATGATGGGAGAGGATGAGAGGAAGCCTTGAAAAAATTTTAGAAGCCATAGATAGTGAGATGGTATCATAAGTTTCATATTATGGCTTAAAGAAGCAGCACCTACTTAGGCTCCTTGAAATGAAGGTGTGATGGCTCCAAGAGACTTCAATGTAGTCAACAACATTAAATGGACAAAAAGAATAGAGCCAAAATCATGTTTTCCCAAGGTTGCTTCATTAGGTGCATTATGGAACCATAAATGAGCCATAAGAATAATCTAGCTTTTAAAATGAATGTGTAGCTTTAGAATTTGTTCCAAGAGTGTAATTGGCTTCCATATTGTGTGTTTAGGCCAAAGGAACCAAGTTCCACCTTCTTGTGAATGTGTGGCCATGGGAGAGGAACCAAATTCAAAGAGAAAAGTGTCTTGTTGTAACAAAGGTAGCTCTTCTCACATGTATAAGGGGATGTTTATCTTGTCTTTGAATGTGTGTGTGTATGTTTTAAGCCATTAAATATGTTTTAGTATGTGTCTATATGCCATGGTACTATAATATTATGTTATGCACTTGAATGATGTTTTATGAACATGGTTTGGTTTGCTTGAGTATGGTGAAGCCAAAAGTCCCTTAGTTAGGGTGAGGATAAGCTAAAAGCCTCCGAGAATGGGTGAGACAAAACTAAGAGCCTTTAAAGAGTATGGCTTAGTCAAGAACCCTTTAAAAGAATGGGTGAGGCAAGTCCAAAATTCCCCAAGAGAAGTGGGTGAGGCTACACCATCTTCTTAGCAAACCTATGTATGTTTTACATGACTTCTTAAATGCGAAAATTGTTCCATGAATAATTATGAAAGCTATAATGTTCATGCTTACATTTTAGACTTGGATTTGCATTCTTTATGTATGGTTGAAAGGGAGAAGAACTATTGAAATTCTTAGAATCTCATTCCTCCTTCTCCATTTGCCTAACATGTCTAGGTGGACTAAGTGAGCCAAGTAATGGAAGCCACCAATCATAAAGGAAGGAGATTGACAACAAAGTGTGTGATTTTGTTCATTTTGTAGCTATATGAATGGCATATGATGTAATCCAATGTTTTATATGATGTATGAGCTTATGAACATATGTAATTACATGAATACTTGATGTATAAATGAGATTGGATGCCATATGAATGTTGTAGCCACTTTTTAACATGGAATGGCCTGACAAAGCTTATGTATTCTTGTGTATACCTTAGGGTGAGAGAGAAAGTTTGTGAAATATGGGTTTTACACCTTTAAGACATGTTTAGTACACCATTTTGGTGCTTTCTCACGTGCTCAAGTGGCCATAAATGTCTTAGGAGTTATTTTGGACCATTTGAGACCCATTAAAGACACAAAATTGACCATTTTGGAATCCAATTCAAGATTTGGCCAAATGAATGAATTTACCCATGAAATTTGGTATGAATATAGATCTCATCTAGAGCTTTTTGTAAATACAAAGGTTAGATTATTTGGACCTCTTTGGAATTAATTATGATTTTTCAAAGTTGCTAAATTTTAACTGTTCTAATTTGTTACTGTTCATATGGTCAATTTTTTCTCCTATGTTATTCTAGGGGTAAATGGTGTCCAATACCCATGAAATTTTACAGGTATAAACTAAACATGATAAGCTTTCTATAGCCACTAAGATCATCCCAATTGGATGTCTGAGTAGGGAGATATGAATTTTTGAAGTTCTATGATAGTACAAGTAATGCTAGGCGACCTTGGTTATTGTTCCATCAATTTCCAATGGCTAGACATTCTTGTTTTGGTCTGGACTTATTTTTACCATAAGGTCGACATCTGTAGCTTTCCAAAATGGTATAGTGTGCTTGATTTTAATTTTTCTAGAATTCATTATGATTTTTCAAAATTTATGACAGAAAGTTGGCACACTAACCCAAGGCTACACATGCAATTTTTATGTATATGGTTCATGAGCTCGAGTTATTGGCCATGTCTTGAGGTGGTTCAAATTGTATTTGTGTATTTAAATATGAGAATGAGATAGATAAGTCCATATGGTCCACGGGACACGAAATGAAAAATTTATTCACAATATAACGCAAAATAATCCATTATATTTTAATGCCATTTCTTGAGAATGTGTGTTAGACCAAGGGAATGTGTTTAGAATATCATGAGATAGGCTAGATAAATATGGTGTTACAATATGACTCTGTAGAACTCATTAGAGCTATCACAATCTTATTTTAAGGAGCCTAGTACTAAGTTGCTTCTTTGTGCATAATTGAACTCTAACTTTTCACCTTTCAAAATAAGGCTTCTAAATTCAAGCTAATGGTACCTTTAGTGCTTATAATTCATATCTACACTATTTATACTCTTAGAATCATTGAAAACTCTTCTTAGGTACTTATTCCCCCTCATGGCTGAACCTATGCATGTATATGGGTTCCTTGGAGTTTTGCCATTTCTCTTAGATGATTTGATGCATATGAATTATCTTTAGCTTCTTTCTTGTTCAATAATGATTCACATGACTTAAAATGCTCTTTTAAAGCCTCAAATCCCCTAAGATGCAATAAAAACTCTAGATATCATATCTTGCAAATTATAACATTATACTGAATTTCCTTTGTTCCATATTAATCTCCATGCTCCAAAACCCCAATGCCCATCATGCTTTGATCAAAAATCAATTGCCTTTGTATCCTTCTCAAGTTGGCTGAACATGAGAGCCCCTAGAGGAACAAGGAAGAGTAAGTTTTTATCCCATGTCATATATCATTAGAAAAGGCTTTAAATGGAAGTTCTTATTATGTATTTATTTCTCCTTAAAAAGCTTCTCCCTCCATGATTTTAGCTATAAAACTCCATCTTTTAGAAAACTAAGATGATAGAAAGAGAGAGGGAAAAGAGTATAATAAGATTTATTTTAAGGTTATAGGCAAAAATTGCATGTAAAGTTACCTATATAGAGCCTTCTATCCCTTGCTTCTTCCTCCTTCTTCTCCACACCTATAGTTTTTGTTTCTGGTCTATTTTAGGAGTGCTAAGTAGGTTATGGGGAGAACAAGAGGCATGGGTCACTATAAATGAAAGAAAGAAAGATTATAAAACAATTTCTAAAGTATCGATTACATCCCACAACTTTATTTTCTTTGTTTGACCACATTTTAAATCCTTTTTGGGAATTTTTTTTTTCATAATAATTTAGGCCCTCAAATTTATTAAAAATATTTTGTTTCAAATTTATGAGATTCAGAATAATCCAAATTGATTCGGTTAAAGTTTAGGTCAATTGATATTTTAAATCATATACTAGAAGTGTTTTAACTATTCTGACAGTTCTTTACACTTATGTGTTAAACCCTAAAGCCCTAAGTTTCATCCATAATGGTGCTGAAAACATATAATATTTCTCTTGATTGTTTGGATGATTTAAGAGCATAAATGAGTGTTTTAAACATTATTTTTTATGGGTTGAATTGAAATGGTTAGATTTGTGCATTGGGTGAACTTGTATGTGCATGGGTTAGTCAAAGAGAGATAGTATAGGAAAGAAGAATTGCTACTAGAATTGAGGCTATCAAAGGCTTAATGAAGTATTTTAGAGATGGACATTGAGTTAGAATGATGATAATTTCCATGGATATGCATTCTTGAATTTTAACCATATGTGTAGCTTAAGTTGAGAATTTGAGATGCTATCATAGAATTGTGTTGTTGGGGCTGCCCAAACAAGTTTTATATGATTATTATAAGTTAATTATGTCATGGAAATGAAGTTAAAATCAAGAAAGCCCAAGAAAATAAGCAAAATTCCCTTAGCCCTTTTATATGGCATGGGTTCAGCCAAGCATTATTGAAGCACCTAGAAAGAGCTCTAATGGATTCTAAGGTTTTAAGAAGCCCAATTATGATAAATAAGCATTAATGGAACTATTGAATTTAATTTAAAAGCCTCATTTTAAAAGGTGAATTTTTAGAGTACATAAAGGGCCTAAAGGAGCAAGTGGGCCTAGGCTTGTGTAATCATGTATATAATGGTTCTAATGAGTTCTATTAGAGTTATGTGACTTATAACAAGTGAGGTTTAAGAGCCTAAAAAGTGAAATCTAAGAATTGCTACTTAAAAAGGTATAAAGTAGTTTAAATGCCCTTTTGAGTTTACTATCTTTATATGGTAGCAATATGAGTTAAAACATATCCTAATAGGTGCTTTGTATTGTAATTGATGTAGTTTGGGCCAAGCCAATGCAAACTCATTTTGGGTATGCATGAGTTTGAGAAGGATATAGTAAAAGATCAAAGAAAAAAGAAGGATTTAGGATGGTAGCTTGAGGCTCCTAACTTTACAAGGTAGCTTTCTCTCCACTTCTTGCATGCAATTGAGTGCTTGAATGAGTTGATATACTTATGTGTGTTGTTGCTTGATACTTTCATGAAGTATGACCCATTATGTTTTCATATGAGCTTTATAAGCACCTTATGTTTATGAAAGGTTTATGTGATGGCTCCTAGCTCCCTAAGGCATGGAATTGAGCACAATAGCTCTTCCTTGGCCCCGGATTGAGATTGGTAAAGCCTAGCTAGTTTTATGATGTTGCCATGGATAGAAATGAATGAGTTTTCATGTTATATGATGCATATGATTTACATGATGCATGTTCATTGCATTCTTACACCACATACATTGCATTCACTCATAGCATTCCTGTGTGCATTGAATTGAATGAGTTTATGCTATTAAGATTCTCCTCGAATCTCACCCCTATGCTCCCACTAACTATTTAAGGGTTATCAAGCCAAATCAAGGAAGATAAGAGGATTAGATATTAGGAGTTATGTGCTAGAAGCACTATACATGCTAAAATGTAATTTATGTATCAAGAATGGCAGGGATAATGTATTATGAAACTTGTAATGTAAATAGTCTAACTTTTAGTAAGTGTGGATGTATGACTTGACTATTATGTGTGGATGATGGTTACTTATGTATTTAATGATGTTTATGAATGGAACCAAGTATTTGAGTATGAGAACATGTATGTTAGTTAGGTGAATATATTATTTGGCAATGAATGGCTAAGATGATGTATGGAATTTCATTAGAAAGCATGTGCTAGTTAGGTGCCAAGGGGTCAAATTTTGATCTAAGTCCTTGGCATGATATAAAATAGTTAGAAATGTAATTTAGGATGATTGAAACTTGCTCCAAGTGGAAGAATTCCATTTGGATACCAAATGGCCCAAAAGGATACCAAGGTTAGGCATAAAAAGACCCTAAACAATTGCTATACCCAAAGTGGCCCAAATGACTTAGTTGGAGTTTGAGATTTGGCATGTATATAGATCCTTAAGAGAGCTTTCTGTCAAGCTAAAAATCATAATTTTTGGAAACCCACAGAATATTCCACGAATTTCTGAAGTTTCAGAAATTATGTAGAATAGTCCCTGGTGTTATTCATCTGGTATTTCTAGTTTTACCATATTTGAAGATCCAAATGAACTCCAATGCTTGTAAAATTTTATAGGCACATATTTAGCATTATAAGCTTTCTAGGGCCACTAAGTTCACATAAAAACGAGTTGTATAGAGGAAGTTATGATTTTTTGAAGTTAAGGGTCTAATTATGTTTGAGTACTATAACAGCCACTAATATGCTATATTTTTTTGTGTGCTAAATGAGCTCAGCTACTCATAAAATTTTATAGGCATATATATGATATTATAAGCTTTCCATGGCCACTAAAATCACCTAATTTGAAGTTGTGTAGCTCAAGATATCCATTTTTAAAGTTTAGGTTTATCATATGCCCTCCATTTCTACCAGAGTTACTATTCTATTATATTTGGTAGGGAAAATGAACTCAATTTCCACTAAAAGTTTTACATAATATAGTTTACATCCTAAGATTTCTATGGACACCAATTTTGCATGATTTGGACTTGTATAACTTAAGTTATGAATTATCAAAATTAGTTTGGATTTTTGGCCACTATATCCATTTTGGGTTCTTGACTTTTCTAAGGGGTTCTATGAGTTAAACATGTTAAAATGAGTATGAACAAACTTTTTTATGATAAGAATGAATTTAGAAAAAGAAATAATGAAGGTTGGATCCCTATAGCTTAAATTGACCCATAAGTGGCTTGATTTAGGTGTTGAAAGCTATAAATGGATGTGAATTTTTGCTTGAAACTCCATAATTGATATGCATGAGTTAGTTAGACAAGTTGTAGAGGATAAGGGACATCAAACCTTGTTAATACAAGAACTAAGATAATATCTTATCAACAAGGTTGAGGATCTTGTTGACAAGATCTTCTATTCTACAATGTGAAATCTGAGACCTTGTTAATAAGGTTTTCTGACAGTAAGTACAAGGTTTTCTACTATAGTAAGTTATAACATATAGTATGTTATAGTCTTATAATATATGTGTGATCCCTTTATTTAAAATAGTACAATATTTGATACAATTATTACTTCCATGTGTGTTAGACAATCAATTATAAGTAATAACGAATGGTATCATTTAATAAATAAAGGGGTTACAATCACAAAGAACTCTTTTTGTAGCAAATTAAAGATCATAATGTATGACATAAAATGATGAAATAAAAGGAATGTTATTTAAATAAATGCCATCAACCAAATAACCTCAAATATGTCTAAAACCAATCAACAAAAGTCCATTTCAAATAACATATAAAATCAATAAATCCTTCCTATTTTTCACTAAAGGCATGATGTAGAAACTTCTTATGACTTGTCCAAATATTCTTTATTAACTTTACCACCATCTATCCATCTTCTGCTTATAGGAATGTTCCATGACAAGATATCCTTCCTTCCTTTTCTATTAAATAGAGGGATAGCAACTAGGGCCATCTAACATTAAGCACTCATTGATGTTAAAGCATGTTCAAAATTCAAATAATCCTAAGTAGTTGTTTCCATGCAGTTAAAAAATTAAAAGAAAAAAGAAGATCAAAATTAAAGGCCACATATGTAGCAACAAATTTGCCCCTACCACTAAAACTAATTAAATGGACATCCTAATATATGTTTATCTTCAAGTGCTATCTTAACTGAGATTACTTTCAAATACAGGTTAGGTTTACTAGGGTTGACTTTGACATACTTCTGACTTGGCTTTGTTCGAACAAGTAGTAACGTTCAATTTTTTTAAAACTAAGCTAGAACCAATAGGTTATAAAAAAGGATCTCAAAGCAAAAGGAATTAATGATAAGTAAGGGTAGAATATTAATTAGAACATTTAAAAACGGGTTATGAGGTCACTAATGACTTGAAAATCGGAGCTAAAGTGGCTAAACAAATTAAACTAATAAAGCATGGCAAAATCATAATTTTGGGAAAAATTTTAGAAACTCAAAGAAAAGAGTTTTATATGCTAAAATTAAGCTCATTAAAGTTTTTAGAGATCTTGAAATCATAAGAATTATCAAAATAGTTAAAACCCTAATGGTGTACGATTTAGTATATTAGTTGATCGAAAATTTGATCAAGTTTTTTTGAATTATTTTAAATTCTAAAAATTTCAAAATAAATATTTTTAATAATTAGAGAGCCCAACTTTTATTATGGAAGAGATGCTTTTTGAAATGGATTCAAAATGAACTCAAACGAAGAAGTTAAAATGTTAGGACATAACGGGCATTTTTAGGAATTATTTAAAACACCTCTTTTCCTTCTTATATGGTCATGCTAGCCCTCTAGCACCTTTTAACTAACTTAGTTTAGCTTTGGTTTAGACCTTAATGGCTTGAAGGAGGAAAGAGAAGAAGAGGAAGAAAAGGCAAAAAAAGGTAAAAATTCGTGCTTGTTTTCACCTTATGTTAGTTACCAAACTTCTTCTCCTCTTCAAGGCCTTTTTATTGATGGTTTTAGTTTTTTGAAAGGAGCATTTTAGTGGCTAAACATTTAAGGAAGGGGGAATTTGGAAACACAAATTGTTGCATACGAAATACTACTTCAAGAGCTTTCAAACAAGATATAATATGAGTTAGAAATTTTGCTTTTCCTTTAGAATTCTTCTCTTCAATTAATTCGGCCTAGATAGAGAGATCCTAGAGAGATGAAACATGATAGGAATAAGGGTTTTTGAAGTATGAAATAATAAGATTATACAAATAAAATCAATTAAGAAGCTATAGAATTCAAGTTAGAGCACCCAAGGTTTTTGTTACACCATGGAAGTTTCAGAACCCTAGGAAGATATTTTTAGCTATCTAACACCAAAATTAAACTAGAAAAGAGCTAAGGATAATCTATATTTATCAATTTCTCCATGAAAGAAGCAAAACTCCTAAGTGTTTGTATGTTGGGTGTAGGTTCGACCAAGCACTAGAACCAATACCTTTACA
>JAIUCV010001772.1:40000-65228 GCA_026724425.1 Erythrophleum ivorense | reverse complement strand
CTTTTGGCACTCACTCTATATCATGTTCACTATCCCTGAGAATAGATATACTAGGTATTATCCCCTCAGTCGCCGGGGGCTAGGTCCCCACCTGTTGTTCCTATGACATAAGCTACCTTACCTGATTCTGACATTCGACTTGAAAGGAAAGGATAAGGAGCCTCAGCATCTTTTCCCTACGTGACAGAAAGAGAGAATTTCGTAGTTAAGGCACTTCCCGATCTAGTAGCTATTTCTGCTGCTCCATTCACGGAAGCATTTTCTACGGCCTCTCATGAGACAAGAAAGCAGAAGCTTCTAGAGCCGTATCCTAACCTGATTCAGAAACAGAACGTGACGGAGGCCTAGTTGTTGATGAGTGATCATCATCGGATGGGGCAGAAGATGATGCTCGCTGAATACACCTCGAAAAGGAAGAAAGCTGTCCACTTGAAGCTGAAACCTTAGACTTCCTCTCGGGCAATCTATGAATTAGAAAGCAAAACCCTTAGATCCGGGAATAGGAAACTGGCAGTAAGGGTATTACGCTTCAAGAGAAGTGGAACTCACTCGAATAGAGAGAGTCTAGGCTCACTCACAGGGCAAGGGCTAGTATAGCAAAGAGGCTTTCAATTCCCGCAAAGCAAGTAGGACAGGTGCTTTGTGTTGAATTGAGACGGGCAAGCTCTTCGTCTAATTCCCCCAGAAAGGATGAAGCCAAGGGAGGGGTTTTGTTAACCAAGGAAGGACTCTCCGGTCGTTGCAGCTAACCAACGATGGATTGCTCGCCGTTGCAAGCCTAGGACGATTTCCTTGCAAAGAAAGTGGTTCCCTCCGGCTGTTCTTTCAACACAAGGAAAGTGTTGCTTGAAACCATGGGCCAGTGAGCTATCCAGGGAGGAGTTTGTTAGCCAAGAAAGTGCTGTTCCTCGAAGTACTCCGGGATATACACTAGGGCAACTTTGAAAGACAAGTTATCAACCGTACTATTGGTATGAATTGAGTATTGCAGACTAGTGCTAAGCCCATAGCAAGAAGACTGCTATTATCAGATAGCTAGGACTTATTCTACAGCTCTTTCACACAAGGGAACGTATGGGGATATCTGAAGAGAAAGTTTCTAGTTCTGACTTCCTGCCTAAAAGCAGATTCAAAGAGACAAGATCCAATTCCTTCAGCCTATTCACAGCGGATGAAGTAATAGCATTGTACAATTAGAACTTCATACCTTTTTCTTGCTTTCTTGTTCTTAAGCCAGTTACATACTTTATTCGCCCGAGGAACGCCTGTATATGACCTGTGCCTAAAGCACATTGCCAATAAACTGTTCTAGAGCGAGCAATATCCACACACTTCCATAGAAGGCCAAACTGAAAGACCTGTTGGTCGAAAGTCGAACGCTTCCAAGAGTGGGCACATATCTCAATCTTGAATCACTTTGAAAGAGAAGGATCTCCATCAATGAAAAGAAGGTAGTATATGAACGAATGTGCTGTAACCAGGATTCCACCCAGTTACGATAGAAAGTATACTCATTCATAGCTGCCTCCCCTTCAAAGACGGACATCCTGAGAGGGCAATTGAAGTCGTTTAGGCTTCAATTTTCTCTTCAGCATCTCAACTAGAATTCCCTTTATGTATGGAGAGAGGGGACTTGTCTCCAGCAATCCACCACTCTAAAGGTAGTTGAGACGATGACGGGGGTTTATAATATATTGTCCTCAATCTAGTCCATTTCTTGGACACACTTGATTGAAGGTTTGCCCTCACTCGGAAACTAGCACCTGAAAGGCGCGCCACAGTATTCAAAGAACAATTGTAACGCACTCCTAGTGCACAGATTCCAAGTGAAGACCGAAGAGTTAATAGTGCCTTTAAAGAGATTGGAGACAAATCCTTTTGAAGCGATTTGCTCGTACGGGGCAGGACCCATACTAAGAGAGGGGAGGGAACGTAGTAAGGTCCAAGTAATCTCGTATGATTTCTTAGCTACAGTAAGCATTCAATTCAAAGAAGGAATCACTAAGCTCATCTTTCTGTGCTTATTCCCAAAGAGATCTATTTCTTAGGGAACAATAACTGAAACTTATGTCTACAAGAAACCTTGTGTGCTTGCTGAACTCATTAACTTGCTTAGTTCGGGAAGACAGACTTCCATTCACTTTTTTAGTTACCTCCCGGGGAAGACTTTCTTCTTTAACGTCAGAAGTGTCTCACCAGTTATCGTTGAAAAATCTTCCTTCTGATCCCAAGGAATGCGCGTCTGATAGTATCATTGTATATAAGATCACGGCTGCATTTAGGATGAACTCCAGTTCTCGGCATCAAGACCGACAAAGAGCCTATTGGACCTAGAAAGAAAGTCGCAGAAGGAGCGTAGCGGGCAACTATGAGTTCTCGGGGCTATTCCTAGTGTAAGTTTCTTAATAAGAAAGTAAGTCTTCAGTTATAGTCTTCATGGAAATAGTAGTATATGCCGCAAATGGTCTGCTAAAGCTAATGTCCGAAAATCCTCTGCTCATCGAAATCGATGAGGGGCATTCAAATAGTGAAAGTGAATCTATCTCACTAGCTCAAGTCCCACTGCTCTTATTCCGCTAATGCCGGGAGAGCGTCTAAAAGGATATCCCTCTGGAATTGCAATTGGAGAAAAGGGGCTTTGGGACATTCTCCCCGTAGATGCTGAGAATCTTGCAAAGAGCCTAGTTGTACTATCAGCAGCTTAATTACCATCTTCGTTCTATCAAAGGCATGAAGTGAAGAAGGTTACTGCGGTTATTCCGCGGCCAACAAGCCCAAGGTGAAACAGCCCTGCTAACTCGTACTCTTCTTTTAATGCCCTAGGATCGGATTCAATAGTAGCTGAGTCAATAGAAGAAGAAGGAAGTCACCCTCAAAGCCTCTTCTCTATCTCTAGCAGCTTGCATTCGATGCCATATTCCTTATTAGATGTCACTTTCTTTAGTTTAGCAGCTCCCCGGGGTATCGATAAGGAGTCTTTGAAGCTAGAGCTTCTCTTTCTTCTGATTCCGGTATTTCTCCAGCTACTAATATAGCAAGACTAACTAGAGAATATCCTGTAGTTTATGATTCTGATTCTTCGGAGTGAAGTTCCCTTTCATTCTTATCTTTCGCTGGATTGCCCATTTAGTTCTATTTAAATGAGAGAAAAGAGGGAAAACCTATACTATGATGAGGGTATTTGATTGGGCCTTCCTACGCTGACGAATGCATCCTTTCTCTTCTCAAGCTATAAGAAGTACGTACTTTCAGATGGTAAGGATTGAACTCTAACTCAGAAGTGGAATTCACAGCTATTACTACTATAGTAGTCTTTTATTAACAGTTCCTCCTGTAACTCAAGAATTGTAAGTTTATTCATAACCACGCTAGTCAAGTTGCCTTTGGAATTGGAAGTTGAGTCCGATCTTGGTACTCTCGCTAAAATTTGTTGACATTTCGCCCTCTAGAATAGATTGATTTACTTGAGTCCCCATCCGAGTAATGAACTATAGAATTGACTTTTCCCCAGACTCTTCACTATCTTGTCCAGGTGTTTCATTGGCTTCGACGCCTGGACTTTCATCTCTAGATACTCTTTCCGGCTTCATTTACGGATCCTGCAACTATAGAATGACTAGGATTTGATCCCGTTTCACCTTCTACTTCGGCTAGATAATTGCCAAGCTCAGCTGGGAACTATTTACTTTACACTCTCTACCGCAGCTTGACTTTTTCAGCTAGGGGCTATCGAACGGGGCCTTCTACGCCCGAGGAACGCCTTTGAGATCAGGATGTTCTACCGCTTTTCCTAGGGAAGGTATATACTACTGATAGTATTCCGCTTTGTGAAAGTGCCATAAAAGCTCTCTTCGCGTCAACGACATCCATCTAACCATCTAACGAGATATGCTTCGGGTAAGATTCCCTGATCTGAAATTTCGTTAGTGAGCTGGTTCGGTCTATCCCTTCACTTAACCTAAAGCGTACATTCGATAGGGAACTTTGATTATCAAATGGGTGGGTTTATTAGCGCACTCACGCCAAGTGCTACCGGCTCATCCTGGTGAGGCATCCCAGTCCCTGTAATATTGAGCTTTTTTCGTCCTCTCGCTTTGTCCATTCCTTTATCTACGAAAGGTATTCAGTATTAGGATCAGAGGCCTATGGGATTTCAGTAGCCTTTAATCAATTACAAACTCATCACTCTTCTTGAAGGTTCACTTCACATCTTGTGTGTGTTCCCTTGATGTATCTTAAGACCCATTTCACAGCCTGCCAATGACTCCTCAATGGCTTACTCATATATCTGCTAATCACTCCTACTGGATAAGGGTAATCTGGTCTTGTACCAATCATTGCGTACATCACACTTCCAACAGCACTTGAATATGGGAGTGATTTCATATAGTCCATTTGTTCCTGCAGTTCTTCTTCTGTAGCTGTTTGGAATCTGAAGTGAACTCCCAAAGGAGGTATGAGCCGGTTAAATGGTTGATGATTTCTTTCTGGTTGACTGCTATATCTTAATTAGAGAATCGACTGGTCACTCTTGAAAGAAAAAGAATAAGCGATGCCAGAGTCTCTGTTGAGTTTGGTTATAAATCACATAATATAAGGAAGGCTACGCACCTTTCACTTACATACTTCTCTTACTGCAAGAGCGAAAATAGCAGAGGTTATCCTATCCGACAACATAGGAGTAGTACTTAAAAAAGCAAAAGGCTGAATTTCAGACTCTCGATGAAAGCTCAAAGCAGTCTAGCTAAGCCAAGTAAAGCAGTGCCGGATACGGATTCTCTAGTTGCTTCTTCTCTTCCGACTTCTCTCGATTCGATTCCTATCTCCCCCGAGGAACGAAGTCACTCGACTGTCAGAAGAGGTCCGAGAGCTTAGAGCGAGAGGTCCATAGGGACTCCGAGTGAAACGAGAGGGGAATCGGAGGAGTTATCGCAGGGAACAATGGCATCCCTGCCAGGAAAACCAAGAGTAGAGTGACGCGAAGGACCTGACGCAACTCTACTACCGCCCTTCCTACCAAAAAGCTAACCCAACCGAAGGAAATGACATAAGGTCTGGTAAGGGCTATAAAAAATCCAAATCTTTCCTCCCTTTCGTTCTACTTAGGTGGAGCAATCCGAACTCTCGACAGAATAGAAAAGAGGTTTTGATTCCTGTGTAGACACCTCAACGAACTCATGTGGACACTCCTCAGCCCGAGGACCTCAAATACACATTAAGATGTTGACCCGTTTTTCTTTTCTTTGCTGATTCCTCTCAATGAAATTTGCCATGTTGCACTAAGTTACTTACGGATGTATGCATGCAGTCCGGGAACACTTTGGGGTGAACACCCATCCGAACGAGTAGAGTCAATAGTTAGCATTTAGGCTGTAACATTTAGCACAAAAAAAGTCTTTCACCCAACAAGTGCTCTCCGAACCAAGCTAGATAGTCTCCTATCACTAGGCTCACCAACCTACCTGGACTTTGATTATTATTATTCTTACCGGATATCAAAACCATAAGGATTGTTTCCAGCCATGAGTTCCCATATGACATAAGCGCGCTATTGGGTGGGCCATTCCATCAAATCGTTGAGAAGGGGCCCAATCTCGTATTTGATGGTTGGCGTGGCGATAGACTTCGCTTCTACGACTGCCTCCCCAGCCGTTGCAAACACTGAGCGAGAACGGTAAAGGGCGCACAAACTATGTCGTTGCGCGGGGATTCACCAAGCTGGGGCAAACTAAGCCGTCCGGGGTTGGTGGGGCGGATTAGGAATGCGAAGGCCTTTACTTCGAAAGGAGACCCGCCCACTATTACCACGAAAAAAGCCCTGCCCTTTTCCTTCGCTACTAGGAAAGTAAGCAACCTCTATTAGCGCCGGACCTTGAGTCGAATTGATCGTGTCATGTGCAACGTCCATCAATGATGGTTCATTAATGTCCATAGATTTAGACTCCTTCCCCCTTCCCTACTACGAAAAAGATCGAGAGGAGCCCGAACCAAACCAAGAACGAAAACGGAAGCCTTTCGATTCGCTCCCCATTCTCTCTTAAATAAAGCTCGCCCTCGAGCCCTGGGCAGGTCGGCCGGGTCTTTCCCTGTTGTTCTGTTCCTGCCACGAGAAAGACGCACGGAAGAGGTATGCCCAGCGCGCGGAGGATCTGTTAAGAGTTTCTCTTGTCTCGGTAGGAACTGTACGATCTTTTCCCCTATTATATTGAATCAATCAAAAAAGAGGTCAGTGCTACGGCCCCTATTGCTTGTTTTGTTTGATCCAATATTGACCGGGGACGAGCCCCGACTTCCATAGGTCCTGGGTTTGACCTCCCGTAGTGGTCCTTGCTTTTTATAAGCGGAGCGGGGCCAATTTCTCGTACTTGCTCCGTGTGCCCCCCTTTCGTCGAGTGCCCACTGGACTGTTGGCCTACCAAAAGTACTTGCCTGCTGCTCCTGCCGCCCGCTTGACGGGCGGAGCACTCGTTATCCTTACGGTTCTGTTCTGTTCTCTCTGCTGGGGCCCCTCCCATTGCTCTAGCCATAAGCTATGGCAGCTCCGGCTCGCAACCACGGGGCCCGCCCCGCGGGGCCAGAGTGGGCTCAGCAGTCAGCCTTCATTCGAATGGAGCTAGGGGGTCTTTCGCTTTTGCCGGGTCTAGAGAGATACTACGAGTCCTCCGTCCCAGATTCCATCGCCGCGGCCATCTGGTTCACCGGTACTACCAAAAAGTCTCATGCTTACATTACTGTTATTGATGGTTTGATTATTTTTGACTACGAAGACCTCGGTCGTGCTTCTGGTTTCCATTCCCATTAGAATATTGATGATAAATCTCCTCGTGCTCTGCCATAAGAACTTGGAGTCCGTATCATGGTGAAAGTAAGTTAACGCTGTGATTCTTGCTCAAAAAAAAGACCGAACGCGTTCGAGTTATTGGCTCGTCCGACCCGGCAGCATTCATGAGTCGCTCGTTCAACTGTCCCTCGGAGACAGGGTCGAGAAGTACCATGCATGGTTGCCCTCTGTCCTTTATTTCTCTCGGTCCCACCCAGAAAGAGACGGCTTAGCAAAAAAAAGGGGACTTATGCAACGGGCTATGCCACCCAAACCAACTGAGGGAAGTCGCATCCGTCCCATCGCAAGCACCTACAATGTCATGATCACATAGGTTTACCCTTTTGATTTGGTAGTTCAACGTACGGTCGCCCCTCCAACAAGAAAAGGTATAAATATGGAAACTTCTCTGCCATTTGAATCGGAGAATTTATGGAGGAAATCGGGTTTTAAATTTCCAGAAACCACACGATTATATAGCCAAAGGGAATAGGCCGCACCTAAAATCATCCCAAGCGCTGCTAATGTGGCTACTAAGCTATTTCTTTGGAAAGCTCCTACTAAGATGGGAAATTCCCCGATAAAGCTGCTAGTACCAGGTGAACTCATATTGGCCAAAGTAAAAGAAAAGAAATGGTAGAGAGATTCGGCATGGTGCTCACTAAACCTCCGTAATATCTAACAAGTCGAGTCTTATGTCGGTCATATAGAACACCAACACATAGAAAAAGGGCTGAAGGAACCAGTCCATGACTTAACATCGGTAGAATGCTACCTCCAATTCCCTGTATGTTCGATAGAGCGAAAGATTTCTCCCGGAGTACGCCGATTACCCCCCGAACCGTACAAGATAGTTACCACCTATCATACGGCTTTCTAACATCACTTATTTTTCTGGTCGTTCCGCTCTGTCGATCGATGGTAGTATAAGAGATCTGTAACCCCCCCGAAATGATTTACATAAGGGTTCCTGCTTCCTACCCATAGTTAGCATGTATCTCCCCGGGTCATACTTTAGTATCACATCGTAGACCCCCGCCCAACTCTATCTTCCTTATCAGTGAACCGGAACTTAGTGCATAGGTACTTTTCAATGCAGCGTGGACGAGACGACGTCACATACTACGATCACGTAAAAAAGTCTTGCCCTTCAGCTCGGCAATATGGAACCTATCACTCTCGCCGTTCCTTTATGAGGTCTTATCGGGATATAGGTAGGCCCAAGCCTTTCCTTTCCCACCGACCGAGCGGTAGTTCCTCACGGCTGACAAATAGGAGTGACGGCCGTAAAAGAAGGGCACCGGCCCCACCCCCCCATCCTCTTTCTTTCCTTCTCGAGAAAGAGAAAGAGAGAAGAAAGGATTGATTCTCTTCTTTCATGTGAGAACGGCCCTTTCTTGTATCGAAAGGTTTTTCGTGCTATACACCACGTTGAGAAAGTCCAACCTCCTATGTACCCCGTACCTTTTTTTTTTTACCTCGAAAGGTCTGCAAGCCTTATGATGCTACGGTCGGCTGTCCGAAGTGCAAGGGGTAAACTCGGACTCGGATGGGATAGGATTGTGCGTTCGGGCCCTTCGGGTGTCATATTTTGGCCGAGTTTACCCTACCCCCCGCCTTATGTTAATGTTAGGCGACCGTAATCTTTTGTTACGTTCCACCGCTGTTACGCCAGAAAGAAAAGGTTCCACACGAGCTCTCGTTCTGCGGCGTGGTGGCAGGACCAATAGGGGATTGGCTCCGGGATAGGGGTTCCTCCGCAGGGGTCATGCAAATACATAGGCCCCTTCCCTTCTCTTTTGGATAAATGGGGTGCTTTCCGATCTACGGTCCCTCGGAGCGAAGGGTTAGGCAGGTAGTATGGGCCCTCTGACTTCCAGCTATGTGCTGTGCGGCTCCCGCGAAGCGAATGAAGGGAAGCTCTTCGAGCTACGGGTGAGCTTACGTTTACTCTCTGCCTCTTTGATTGGTAGGCGGGCGGTCAAAGCCCCCTACTTAAGATTCCATTCATAAGGGTCATTTTTTGTTGTCGTGACGCTTTGGTTAGGCCGACTTATAAGGCAAGTTCTAGCTTCTATAGTG
This sequence comes from Erythrophleum ivorense, assembly GCA_026724425.1. Classification (NCBI taxonomy): domain Eukaryota; kingdom Viridiplantae; phylum Streptophyta; class Magnoliopsida; order Fabales; family Fabaceae; genus Erythrophleum; species Erythrophleum ivorense. The sequence continues at coordinate 56,326 of JAIUCV010001772.1, read as the reverse complement.
GCCCTTCCACTTCCACTTTGTTGTAGTTTGTATTTTGACTGAATAAATATATCAAACCAAACAAAGGCGAGCAGTATAAGCCCTTCTCTGGCCCTGGGAAAAGCAGCGAACTAAGGTTTTGAACCCTTGCAACTATGATAGAAAGCCGTTTGCTTGTTGCCAAACCCCTTCGCAATCAAAGTAGGCCGCGACTCTTGTATTTGAGTCGGTCGGAGGAAGCTACCGCTTATACGACAGCTCCGCTTCCTCGTCTTGCTTCTGGCAAAGCTTCTACTTTGCTTGCGCGAAAGTGCTTTTCGCTAGGTCAAAAAGCTTCTGTCAAAGCGAAATAAAAGATCTGATCCAACAGAAATCCGCATATTGTATTGAGCGCAGCTGATATGCGGCTACAGCTAGGCGATCATATCATGCCATAAAAGACTTTGATATGTATAGAGAGATCCCCTATATATACAGATAGAATAGATGTTTATGGACAGACATTCCATTGATTCTGAGTTTTGGGGCTGAAAAAGCTCGTCGATCCAAACAAATGAATCATTCTTATGGTATTTCTGCGCCCCCCCCGCCCCGAAACTGACCCACAGCACAGCGCCCATTCGCTTTGCGCGCGGGAAGGGGTTCCTCCAGCTTCGCTGAAGAAGCTAGGTTCCTCCGTGAAGTTCATGAGACCGCGGCGGAGTGGAGCAGCCGCGACACTCTTTTTCCTTAGCTGGATCTCGCTGGTGCCACCTAAACGGTAAGTAGGCGGCGGATGTGTGACGTTTGGAGTTGTCGTTCGTGCACCTGTCCCCAATGGAAGAATGAGTGATCCGTTCCCCTGCAGATCATGGCCTTACCACTCGGTCCCCGATGGCCAGCGGGGGATTCGGTATAGCAGCTCACGTTCGTTTGCGCCTTTCCGCAGGACTGGGCACATGTTAGCTGTAGGAAGTATGGTTCCGAAAGTGACTTCGGTTCGCCAGTTCAGGCTAAACTCCTCGCTTTACGTTAGCGGACCTACGGCTCGGGCCGGGGCTCCGCGCTCTTTCTTTCTGTGTGGGACGATGCCGGGGAGAGAAGGGAATGCGTCGAGGCGGCGAACAACAACAAGACAACTACATTTTTTCTTTTCCCTCCATGAGATGAGCCCAGTGCATTGGACCGATGGATAAGAGAACCGAGCTGGCCCAAAAAGCGCTGGGGCGCTCTACGTACGATGTAGACTCCATCAGATACATATCGATTTCTTTCTGATGGATCAAGAATAGATAGTTGTCTCATAAATAGATAGAAATAGGCTCAAAGACCTTATTATTGATTCCCTCTCCATTCTCTATCTATTTCTACTCTTTAGATCTATCAGAACAGATCAGGCTATCTATCAATCGATTTGAAAATAGCACGTTCATCTCGCTTTTCGTTCATTTTCGCCACGCCAACATAGCCGCCATAATAAGAAGAAGCAGGCGAAGCAGCTAGAAGCGAGCGCTTCTAGCCCTTTGATTTTGATTTACGAATGAATTTGGGAAAGCCAACAGAAAGATTCGATTCAGACTTCGTGGAGCCGGTGCTGCTGTTGCCGTCTAACGACCGTCCCCCACTCCCGTCCCGGGGCGCTAAGGGACTGAAGGGAACAGACGGCAGTGTTTTGCTGACGCCTCGAATCAAGCTTTTGTTGCGACATGCTATGTTTTCTTCCCCATTGCTAGTAGGTTGATGGGTCGCACGCCCGACACACATGTTTTGGCCTTGTGTGTCCATAACTCAAAATAGGTGACCTAACGGCCGCCGCCCGACTAAACATACCAATAGTCACCAGATTCATATGGGCTACTGAGGAGTAAGCAATGATCTTCTTTAGATCGATCTGTCTTGAAGTGGTCAAGGAAGTATATATTATAGCAATCGCGCTTAAAGTATAAATGAAAGGAGTAGAACAAAGTGTCGCTTCGGGAAACATGGGTATTGAAAATCTTAAAAACCCGTGGGTTCCAAATTTTAAAGGAATTCCTGCCAAGATGACGGATCCTGCCGTAGGTGCCTCTACATGAGCTTCGGGTAACCAAATATGAACTGGTACCATAGGCACTTTGACGGCGAAAGAGGCGAAAGAAGCAATCCATAGAAAGATTTGGCGCCGCTCACTAAATTCTGTGGTTAATGATATTTGTAAATCGGTGGTTCCTGTTTGGAAAAGAATCAACAGAATAGCTAATAGCATAAAAAGAGATCCAAGTAAAGTATAAAGGAAAAACTGATATGCTGCCTTGATCTTTCTTTGTCTCGAACCCCATACTCCTATAATAATGGTAGAGTAAGGGGTGGCCCCAAAGCGGAATTGACCGGGGGTGCTTGGTCGAAGCTCCAGTAGGTAGCCACTCCCTTCTCAGGGAACCGTACGTGAGACTTCCGCATCATACGGCTCCGTCCCGAGCTTCCGTCGTCGGCCCTTGTCATTAGACCACTATCTATGCATGTATTTTTAGCCTGGACTCTCTAATCTTTTACTTTTCGGGTGGTGGCGAACTATGCAGCTTTCGTTGCGGGAGATGCCCGCCCGTAGGGCCCGGCCTGCTTCTCGTCCGAAAGAACCGCTCACTAGCTAGCCGGACTAGTGGGGCGCCCTATCTGGAGACATACTGAAAACCATACCTTTCGAACCGAACGCAACGCCCGTCTTCAAAATCGAAAGATAAATGGGCTCGTTAAGAAGAAAGATGGAGTGCGGCCTGTAGAGCACATGTAACGCACAGTCGGGTTGCTCACGCAGCGGATCTCTCTCGTACTTATAGTACGAGAGAAAGAGAGATGTGAAAGTAATAGCCTTACCTTATGTTATGGCCGCCCCCCGACTTACGGCCTTTACGCTACTACTACTACTGTGATGTGAGCGGTTCTTTCGGGTTTGATCTTTCCCAATTATCGTGGCCGGAACTTGTACGCAGCACTTATACGGAGGTGCATGCATAAAGGTTTGGAACTCTTTTTTTATCTGAGAATCAGAAGGGCAGGACCCTATTCTCGAACCCTCTGCCGAGCTTAACACTGCCCGAGGAACGCCTTTTGATTTGACGGGGGCCAAAGAAATGTCTTCACCAGCTGTCAACAGTCTTTCTTCGGAATTCTACTGAACGGGTCGATCCTCTGCTCCCCTTTGTTTTAGCAACTTATCCTAAGGTCTCCTATCCTTTCAGTCGAGTGACAAAAGTACCTCGCCAAGAGCTATCCGGCGACGACAGAGGAACCAACCCGCTTGCTGTGGCGGGGCGGCTTTTTTTGTTTCACAATAAGACCTGGACGATTATCCCTAACCTCGGTAGCTTACGAGTTTACGTCCATCCCTGGTCGGGTACAGTTTCCTTTTGATTTCTCCCTTGTAGCCGTTACCTGAATTCGCGCAAGTGTGTCCACACCCCCCAAACAGACTTGACGAGGAATCCATTCTCGCGAACAAACACAACCCCTACACACACCTAGGAGCACCCCTTCCTGCATATCCATACAAGACCCGAGTAGGCGGGTCGAGGTCCTACGAGGTACCCACTACTCGGAGTACCCTCCCAAAAGGAAAAAGATGTGTTTGTCAGGTTCGGTTCTTCTTAGTTGGATTGGGCGGGTTCGACCAGAAATGCTATGCTTACACACAAGACTACCCCTCTTCCCGAAAGCTTCGCGGGGACTACTTTACGACGACGGACGACCGCCCGTAGGGGGTTTACTGCACAAGGCCCCTGCAGAGGAAAAGCTTTCTCCCAGCGAATATAAGATACTCCGCTCCGCACAACATAGGGATTGGCACGCTTTCGGGAAAAACATAGAATAGTAGAAGATCCAGCATGCGGAACACAGCGATCATTAGAAATTCACGAATTAAAAATGCTGTAATATACTCTTTCCCATAACTTCTCATACCAGACCAACCCACTGAAATGCAAATAGGGATCAGAAATGTGGTCAATATCACGAAGAATAAAGAGATACCGTCAATACCCAAATAAAAATTGATGTTTTCATAAGGAAGCCATCGAAGGCTTTCCACAAATTGAGATTTGGCCGTAGAAGAGTCGAATTGTATCCGAGGAACAGGAGAATACAAAAAAGTAATAAGAGAGGCACACAGACCAATTAATCGTATCGGTCGTATTCTTGAATTTGGAATGAAAAGAGGAGTAATGCTTCCTAGCACAGGACACAGAATAAGACCACTTAGATTAGAATAGCATTCACAGAAATGTTCTAACATAGAGTAGAATCGAACATTGAAGAGATTCGTTGACAACAGTCAAAAGATGGGCGCTAAATTCCAATACAATAGGGGTCTATCAGTTCAAGTCAGCTTAACACCGTGATTTATGAGTGGGTAGGTGGGTTAGGCGCGCCTCTCGCCCATTAAGAAGTAATGAGGCTAGTCTCCCCTTGGAAGTAGTGGTGCCCCCTTCCCGTGTATGCGCCTTGATTTATATTCTTTCTATTTTTGCATTCTTTATCCAATGGATAATCTTTCTAAATCAATCTCTCGGGCAAAACGCAATTCGTCGATTTCAATCCCAAGGTGCACCTTGCCTTTTTCAGGTAGCTTTGTTACGCCTATTCAGCTATTGGTGCATTGGTCATAGCCGAAATTCGTCGAAGAAAATGAAGTTTTGTCTTTCTTTCAATCCAAATAAGAGAACAAAGAAACCATTCAAAAAGAAATCCAGGATGACAGCTTTCAAAGAGTAAGAGACAGGGAGGGGGAGGCTTTCGAAACCAAACGAGACTAGAAGGAACATGGGAATTAGCACCATTCCTATGAGTGTTTTTGTCTTGAAGAGCCAACAAAGGGAGGCGCTATTGCCCTCATCAATGAATTCATGAGTTCTTCTTCGCCCTCTTTCTCTATCTCGGTCTCGGTTTAGCATCATCATATATCGATCCGTATCAAATTTTGATTGGTTGTAGCGCGGGAGCAGCTACTCCATGCTGTGGCTGTGGGGGTGGGGGCAGCCTAAGCCTGATAGAGGCAGAAGCCGGGGCCACCGGAGCTATCTGCGTCGAGTGTATCGATTGAAAGTTTTGGGGAGACAACTCAAATGCCAGCGAAAAAATCGAAAGAGTCGTGCCGTTCAAAGTGGAATTCTTCTAAGATCCATCTATTGCTCGATTTTGCATGCTCTGCTCCCCCAAGAGAGACTTGTTCTCAAAATGAAGGAAAAGGGAAATCGACGGTTGGTTGTTGACCAACGGAAAGGCATGGGAGTTGGAATGTAAAAAAATCAGAAGAAATGGGTGGGATTTGATCATTCAGCGCGGTGCAGCCCATATAAGGTAAGGAGCTTTAGCTGTTCACGTTACAGCTACTTTGTTGGCTCTTACTATACTACGATATTTTCATTGATCGTAGCTAATTCTGATTCCATTGCGAAACGAAAACCGCTCCTTCTGTAACAACTGATTCTACACAAGAGCAAAAGAGCCTTTTTCTTCCTAAGGATCTATTCATTTTTCCATTAACAGTCGAACCGACCGGAGAGAGATTGCTTTTCTCACAGACCAGAAAGCCAGGAGCGAAGCCTGCTTGACCAACGGGAGAAGCCAACTCCGTTCCTCCTTCCATCACAGACCTTCTCTGGTCACCAGCCTATTCGCCTCTTTTGCATTAACATATTCCCTCGTACTCGTACCTGACTTCGTTAGACGGATCCTACTTAGGGGCTTGAAAACAGAAAACAGAGTAAGGAATAGATGCTGCTAGGGCTCATACGAAGAAGCCAACTCGGTAAAGCTTGTTTACGGTTCCTTTTCTTGCTTGACGGTACGCTTTTAACCAAGCCTAATCCATATAAGAAAAGCAAACAACTATGAAAACAGGGCAAGAAGATGCAGACGGACGGTACGCAATGAGACTGGAGTACCTGGCAGGGGGCCTAAACAGACAGTAAGGGGGTGGGTTCTAGGAGAAGAGAGAAGAACGAGGGTGAAACGCACTTTAGTGACTAGAGAAAGAAGTTCTCTAGGAGAAGCAGTCATTGAAAAAAATAAGAAAAGAAGGAGCTGATCCGATGGATGAAGATAACGATCAACGGAAACTATCGGCTATGAAGCTAGATGGCATAGAAGAAGGTTATGCCAATATGGATGGCTTGCCTGGAAACTAGCCATGTATGTACTGGCTTCCGCACTACTACTTGGTCGGATCAATCTCACTCTAGAAATTGGGAAGAATCAACTCAAAATGTGAGGGAAGCACGAAGCATAACATTTGAATGAGGGGCCCTCATCAATGAATTCATGAGTTTCTTCGCCCTCCGAAGGACTCGTTTTCAGCTCCTGGAGGAACCTAGCTTCTTCAGCGGAGCTGGAGGAGAACCCCTTATATATTATATTCAAAAAAAAGTCAAAAAATCAAATGATTACACAGCCCACTTCGCTCCGCTGCTCTGCTCGCTCCGACGATTCTACATACCGGTCGAAAGAGACTGAGCCCGGGCGAAGCCAATCACATTGAGTTGTAGATTGACATAGTTAACCTTCAGTGCACTTATATATAATATATAGTCAGAGTTGAGGCTGAGCGTTCACCTTAGCGGCACCTCTGACCTCAGATGCATGTGTTAAGCATATAACTAGCGAGCGAACCATACTTCGGATATCGCTCGGAGCAAGGCCAGTCGCTGGATTAAGACTAACAGGACCATTCCTTATGGAAGACCCAGCAAGAGACGTCACTACCTACCTAGGCCTCAGGATGAACTCTGGTGTTGAGGCCCGAAGACTGGAAATTCAACCCTAATAACAAAGTTCCTCTCCAACCAGTCGAGGTTACTACGTTCCTTGCTTCACTTCAGTAAATTCATTAACACCGTATTTGATTCCATCTTGTTTTTCTGTGCTAGTTACTATCTGTAGTAGTGGACTAACTGGGCTGGGCACAACTCATTTGAAAAGGAATGTCAAAGCATTGCGGATTCTTCCTTCGACGTCTTATTGCCCTTGATATTCAAAGAGGTGCAAGCCTTACTTACTATACCTTTTATATCTTCCGCTCTCACGGATATTCGCCAGCTTTGTGCCTATGGTGGCCCTTGACTGACCCGTCTCGTATCGTTTAGATAGTCAGTCCATGGGTTCTACAATCTTTTGTTAACCTTTAGCTGCGGGCTCCACGGAGAAAGTTGTCGGATAGCAGCGATTCCTATTGCTATTCTATGGTCTTTTCTGTCTTTTTCCCTTTACCCGGTCCTATCTCGAGCAGGATTACTCTGCTCTTTGGTGCTCGGGATTCCCATTCAAGAACCAGTAACTCACCGTCTGATTCACGCGGATCAGAGCCATCGAGTCGATAATAACTGTTCTTCGGTGCAGCTCTGACCCTACAGCAAGATCACGCCGCCGTTAACTAGATAGTTCAGGGGACGAGTCTCTTAACTCGATCTTATTATTTGATTATTAAGCCCGCTTTTGCGTTGCCGAACTCTTCTTGTATTTGCCATCAGGTGAAGGAAGGAGGAACTCCTTTGCCATAGACCAATTACCTGAGATTGGCTAGCATGAGGCGTTCCTCGGAGGTTAACCCTAGTTGATTCTGCACTCCCTAAAGAGAACAATCCATTCCTTTAGCATAGCTAACGAATAAGGAAAACTGAACTACGGCGCTCACCGAATGTATCACTCATCCCGCTCCTAAGGTAAGGAGTCCTCTGTGTGTTAGAATCTTTATTGGAATTCATTGATAGTTACTTTGCCAGGTTCTAGGGGGGGCTACTCTTCTTTTTTTTCTCGATCGAGCCGCTCTCCCTCATTCCACTCGTCCAGCCCTCTTCACGAACTTGTACAATCGATGCCACAAAAATAGCCAACTCTATTATCAAAGAAATAAGGAAACGGGCGACGATTTGGCACCAGATATCCGGAGGTGTGAAAAGAGCAGCTGTGAGAAGCGGAAAAACCATCAAAAAACGACGATTGTTCGTGAAGGTTTCCAAAGAAAGACCCCTTGGTTCTGGCAAACGGATCACAATTACAGGTACCTGGGAGCATACCGATGGAATGAACGAAATACGAACAGTTAACATAATATGGTCATAGATCTTAGGTTGTAACTTGATCATGAGCGAATTTGTTGATGTTGCACCCACGAAGTATGGAAAGTGCCAAACATTGGGAACGACCCGGGGAGGAGTTAGGAACAGGAAAAAGAAGAAGCGAGAACCACTTAAATGGAGGAATCGATTGTATTTCGTCCTTTGTTCTCCATAGCAACTGGGGATCAAAAAGCACCAAATTTGATAACTTATTAAAGGAAAGACGAAATAAGAGCATGCTATTGAAGACGTTGCAACAAATGTCGAAAAGGCCTCCGTTAATTGTGTACAAACAAAATACGAGTCAAAAGGCAGGGTAAGAAAGGGTGACGCTAATGGAGATATTAACTCTTCCGGGAACCAGTAACGCGTAAACCATGTCAAACCAAGACCGATCAATATCCGAACGGAACGGATTCGAACTTCTCCTAGAATCGTTTCCGATGCGAAATGAAATTCATAGGATATATATATAAGTAATTCAAAGTGCAAAGTGAAGGATTTTATAGGGTTCATGTACCCATGTTCCTATACGTATATCGGCTAATGGTATGCAATTTCCTATTTGATAATTTCTCTCAAGTATTTCGTATCTATAAGCAGGGGGCGTGGCCAAGAAGCCTACACTCCAGCGGACTGCCCCCTTCTAATCGTTCTTCACACAGTGAATAAGGGCTTAGGATGGTCATTCTGGGCGGATTGCAAGAAGGAGCTGGTCGAAGGTTTGGACCAATCGCAATTAATCACCATTTTGCCTGCTTCTAATTGATGACTGGCTATTATATAAGTGTTGACCTAAGCCCCTGTGCAGGGGCTCGGCTCCCGAACCGTACGTGAGCTGCCTCGTACGGCTCTTCCTAAGAACTTGAAGCCCCCTCTCCAGGAATCAAACTTTTTGAAAAAGCCTCCGCCCTCCTATTCAACGGGGCTATTAGAGAAGCAGCTTCGTTCCTTGACTTCTTTGCTCAGTCAAGCTTCCTTGTTCCTTAGTGTAGTCTCGGTCCATAGTTTAAGACTCCGTTCCTTATAGTATAGTCTATATCCACAGCTGACGGTGACTTTCTAGGTTTATGGATTCAGTCAGCGAAAGTCCTCAATATCAACAAGATGTCGTGACCGGTGTAGCTAAGTTTCAAAAGGTGAACAGCGCCCTTTATAGTCGTCAAATGCTTCTCTGAAAAGTAAGGAAGGAGGCAAGCAAATGAAGGGAGGCATTACGGGCCGACTACAAGAAGGAAAGCTTCGTAGACTCGACAAACCGCTTCTATAATGCCGACTACTAAGTGAAGACTTTCCCCTTCCCTTATTAAATAAAGTCAAGGAGCGAAGCCTGCTTGACCAACGGGAGAAGCCAACTCCGTTCCTCCAGCTTCGCTGAAGAAGCTAGGTTCCTCCGAAGCGAAGCTTAGCGAGCTGGCCGACCACTACATAAGCCGCTGGCAGAGAAAGCTCGAGGAGAAATATTCATTCGTTGCTAAGCCAAGGTCCCAGGTCTCCGAGTCAGCCCGCGCTTTTTCGAAGAATCCTGCACCCATGGGCATACGGCCTGGCAGGCCTTCCCTTTCCGCCGGAGCTTCATGGGTGTTACCCCGTTCCCCAATAAGATATGATATTTGGATGTGAGCTATACTCCGCGAGGAGCCAAACGGGCGTATGGCCTTGCCATTGGACCTCTCTTCCCGTGTGACTAGAAATGTTCAGTGACAACCTCTCAATTGTCATTGCCTGGCCTCTCTTGCTACCGCGGTAGCACCTAGTGTGGTCAGCACCAATCGTGTTCGGGCAACGAAGCTTACACTCATTCACATTGGTTCATCCTGCTATGCCCCGGGCCTTTTGCTCTCCGTAAAAAAAAGGTGGCCGGCCTTTCGTCAAGGCCCAGGAATCCGCTGGACATCTCAGCGGCGGGATTTGATACCCGCATCTGATCGAAGTTTCATTTTAGCCAGATAAAGGGGAGCTCTTTCTAGGTGGGTCGCTTCGCGCAAGACATTGCTTAGGACCAACGGGTCACACGACAGGTGCACGATCGACTTTGCACGCTCCATCCTTCGCCCCTCAAACCCCGGAGAGCTTTGAGTTGCTTCGCCCTTTCGCCTATCGGCTTGGCAGGCAAGCTACCTTGATCCGTCTTCGGCTTCGATTTGTTATGCCCAGCAGCTCCAACAAGCCCTAAAGTATCTTGCCGCCTAAAACTCTGCCAAGAAAGCCCTGCTTTACCTTTGATCCTATGTGCCCAGAGAATGCTATGCGTTCTCCACTTTCGGACCTCGCAAAGAGAGAACGTGCTTTTTCCTCTCACTTTCTGTCTCATTCGCGGAGCGAAGAAAGCGGTAGGAACCCCAGCTACCGCTATCCTTGGGAAACCAAAAGAGCTAGCGAAGGCAAGGGATGCAGTCTCTCTCTTGGCCTTTGGAGAGGAGAAGGCAGAGAAGAAGACGTCCTTCACTAAAGTTTTTGTGCTTCCTGCGCCCTTACTAGCAAAGGCGTTCTTAGACGAAGACAAAGGAGGCCTTCCTACCGGAATGCCGACCACTACATAAGCGGCCATCAGTCCAGGAGAGAAGCAAGCTACCTTTCTTTGATCCACCTTCCCGGGCAGGAAAGAGAACGAAAAGAGGCCGCTGATGGTGTTCGTGGTAGGTTCGAGGATCTTGCGCGGCGGAGCTAACTCCTCGATCGTGTTCATTTTTTTCTGGCAGCCCCCCTTGATCCATCGTACTGGAGCGATCTGAGAAGAACGATTAGGGTCATATTCTATACTCTCTACAATGCCCATAGAGGAAGTGCTTCGTTTCAGATCAATTCTTCGCAGCAATCGCTTCGAGCCACCCCCTCGGTGAAAAACCGTAATACGCCCTGAGGAATTCCTACCAGCAGACTTTCCTGTACTCAAAGTGAATTGTCTAAGTGCTCTTGCTCCCCCTGGTCTCATTGTCTATCTCGTAATCATTTGATTCCGTCTGACTCCTCCTACTCCTCCTTCTCCTCTTTCATCGTCGTTAGTCCTTTTGACATCAGATTCTCGGCGGCTCAAGAGACTCTATCTTTATATAGATTTATACGCAATATCTTGACTCCTACTACGAGTGACTACGCCGATCTTTATATGTTTTGGCCACGTCCGTTTCTGCTCCGAAGAGGAAGGTTTGAATCTTTGAATCTTATGTCGTGAGGGATATGACCTATGTTAGGTCCATAAGATACCACAGCTTTTGGTGTTCTATGATTAACCTCCGAATAATGAGTAGGTAGTTCGATCCTTTTGATTCTTCTCTTCATAGTCAACTTATGGGGGGATGCGAAGCAATAGGTCGAATTACTATATAAAGATAAAGAAGAGTTGTAAACTATAGGACTGATTGTTCGAGTAGGAAGATTTAGGTTTTTCTCCTTCCTTCTCTTCGATAAGAATAGGGATTTTAACAAATTCCTCTTCATTCTCTTGTGCTCAGCGAAGGAACTTCCTAAGCATACTTTTTCGGATCCAAACTTCTTTGTTCTTTCTAAGTCTTCTTCTTGCATAGAAGAACGCAACTGTTGCAAAAACCGGGATTTTAGTAGTAGGCGGCATCCCCTCTTAGTTTTGAGTAGGTGGAACCATTCAGTTTTGCTTCTTCTCCACATTCTTAGCGGTTGATGCAGTAATTTGCCTATGATTTTTTCAACTGAAATTTCTTTATAGAAAGATCTCCTTATTTCTTCACCGCGTATTATCGCGTGATTTTCTTGAAAAGAGATTATATCACCGTGGGAAAGTTTCAAATGAGTAATGCTTACCATTCCTTTATTCACACAAACCCTTCGATGACTTATCGGCTGCCTTGCTTGAGGAATAGTTTCAATAAAATGGAGACGAAGCGGAATAACGTCAAATCTTGTTTCTGGATTGAGTGGAAAAGGGATATATGAAGTTCGTTTTGTTCCTCTGTGCATCTCTGTGATGGGTAAATCCCCATGAAAAAGGGGCAACTTTCGTGTAGTTTGTAATTGTATGTAACTGGTAAGATATTTTTTCGGATAAATCTTTCTCTTCTTAATAGATCTCTTCCTGTTCCTCAATCTTCGGAGAATGCGGCGTTGTATTATTGTCAGTTCTCTGTTCCGAACATTTCCTGAAAGTAGACGACAAGTTTGAAATCTTAATGGGGACATATCTATATCTCGTTGAATCAGTTTTTTAAGCAGCCACATTGCGTCCCTGGGACTCGAACCCAATTCTGCAATAACCCCTGTTCCTGTCCTTTCTTTGTTTTGTTGATCTATTCCTCTTCACGTTGTCTTTTCAAAAAAGAAATCTACAGTTTTTGGTGGTTCATTTTTTTGTGAAAGAAAGAGACGGAAAGCTATGTCCTGTACAGTTTCTCCTCCCACCTGAGGGCGAAGTCATGACTCGACTGAAAGGAGAGGTATTTCTTACTCGAGCATTTCTTGCGAGAGGGAGAGGAGGGGTTTGACTTTTTCTGTCAGGCCAATTTCTTTCTAGTGGTAAGTGCTTTCAGCCAGTTCTAGTCCTTTTATTATACGCTTATTGGCGTTAGCACATTCCTCTTTCTTATTGGATGGAGTTGGGTTTTGCCACCTGGAGTTTTAATGGAAGTTTGAGTGCGTCCTAAAAGCCAATGCTTCCGCCTTTTGGAAGTGTCTGCCTATATCTGTCCTCCCCCATTTTAAAAGTCTCTGTCCTTCCCTTCGACGGTAACCCCTTTACAGTCCAGCAGTCCCGTTTCCGGCAGTGCCTTCCCCCCCCCTAGTCTAGACCGAGTATCAATAGTTGTAGTTCCTGTCCGTTATGGACCCTTCGTACCTTTCAAATCCAATCAATGTGTGGTGTGTATCCAAGGGCAAATGTAATCTCTGAATCTGTTACAGCCGTTGTAGCACTAGGTGCCTGCCTACCCATAAGCAGTAGTTGCCCTTGAATGTGCATCAAATCCTAAGACAAGCCTATCTAATCTCACTTCTTAGTCTAAAGCACTCAAATCCCTTCTAAAAGGAGCCAGCCCTTTTTGAATCCCTCTCTTTTCTTCATGCTGTGAAGAAATTTTCCCTATCCCCCTGACTGGCGAGGCTTCTTCTAAACGAGTGGAGTTCAGTTAGACTGCCCCTTCTTTCTCGTGCTCTCCGTCCAAGCGAGCTAACTCCTGATCTCCTGTTGTAAAGATCTCCAGACCAAGGCTACTCTTACCAGTTGACATCCATCCCGTTGCATTCCCAGCGGTTTGAGTTCTATTGGATGGGGTTCTATACGAGCGTTCCATACCGTCTCTTGGGATCAAACTGAATGAAGTTGGACTCCCTTCAAGAGATAGATTTCTTTCCACGATAATATCCATATTTTCTTAAGAAAGAAGACTAGAATATCATTGGGAGTGCACTTAAGCCAATTGGAGTACTAGGCCTTCTGTTCCAGTGACAGTTATAGAAAAAAGCGAAGCCCTCCACTCATAAGTAATAAGGAATTCAATTCCTTACTAGTCCGTCCTACCAGCTCTTCTGTCTTCCTTTTTAAAAGGAGCTAACGATACGGATGTTCAAGCTTTGCCAGAAGCCTTTTGCAGAGAGAAAGTTCGAAGATCAGGCAGGACCTCAGCATTCAATTCAAGTGGGTCTATCGATACAAGTGGTAAGACCGATAATTCAGCATCCAAGACCTGGCCGATGTCTACTTCAAATTCAAGTGCCACTTATCTTAACACAACTCGGGCTAATCGACTCCCAGCCTATCCCGACCTGGTCCTTTCGAACCAGTCTTTATAAACCTGGTGAAAGCAATCAAGCAGGACTTACCTCCTGGGAGCCTCCTTCCTTCTATTCCGAAACCTAGAAGGAGAACTCCCAGCTCTTGAGCTGATTGAATGATTTTTGTTCAGTTCACTGCTAAGCTAATCCTTCTGTCCTACTTTACTCTATTATGAGACCTCACCCTAGGCTAGGAGGATTTGAAAAGCATTATGGCATTAAGATTTCCAAGGCTTAGCTCAGGGACTGCTGTCAGCCGCTTCCCCTCATCAACTAATTAATGAGAGCTTCCCCTGTAGTCGTCAGCTCGTTCTTGACAGATCCGATCGGGTGTTCATAATCTGGAGTAAAAGGATTCGAACCTTTGCATGCCAGTACCAAAAACCGGTGCCTTACCACTTGGCTATACTCCATACGGCCTATGAGTTTCGGCCGGTTTTACCTACTATTGGATTTGAACCAATGACTCTCGCCGTATGAAAGCGATACTCTAACCGCTGAGTCAAGTAGGTCAAGCTGAGTCAAGTCATAGAAAATAGACCCCTATAAGAGAAAGCGTTCTCACTATACGAAAACGAAATGAAGCAGCGGCTAGCACGCTAAGATTAAGCACTTGGAGAACGTGGAGCCTTTCTTTTTTTTTTCTCGGTCGTCTGTCTTAATATAAGTGGATTCCGATTCATACGGTCGTTCTCTGCTGCATTGGTGTTTTCACTCCCCACCATAACCAAATGTTTCTGAAATTGGTTTAGGACAAATTTCAGTGCTTAGCCCTAATTAGGGCATCAGATGTCTATTTATATAGATGATCTCTTCAAGTCAAATGACAATTAAGCCCTTGGGCTAATACATACGACACAATTAACAGTATAACCTAGATACACTAAGACTCCCCCTCAATCGGAGCAAGGTGGAAGGATGCGAAGATTGGAGCGAAGGTAGTGAAATTGGGCAGAGGAGAGGCCCTTCGTGAAGATATCAGCAAGTTGCTCGGATGTGGGAATATATTGCACAATAATGTCACCTTTGACAACCTTTTCCCGTACAAAATGGTAGTCAATTTCAATATGTTTCGAGCGAGCATGATGAACAGGATTGGCAGTCATATAAGTTTTCTGATGTTCTCACAATAGATCTGAACAGGGTGAGGAAGAAAGAGACAAAGCTCGCGAAGTAGCTGAGTAATCCAGTGAGACTCAGCAACAGCAAAGGCAAGCGAGCGGTATTCAGACTCAGCACTAGAACGAGAGACTGTAGGTTCTTTCTTGGCGCGCCATGAAATCAGATTGGGACCAAGAAAAATAGCATAGCCAGAGGTAGAGCGCCGAGTGTCAGGACAACCTGCCCAATCTGCGTCAACAAAAGAAAGTAGACCCCGCTAAGGCGTTCCTCGGGGTAGTCCCGTTACCACCAGGCGGATAAGCATCAGTCTTAATGGAGCCGGGGTATTAACTCATAGAAGTTCGATACAGTAGTCCGTAGCAAACAAAAAAGACTCTCCATAGGGTATGGCTCCCACTGAGGTACCGACCCTCAAAATCGAAAGCTCCCCTCTTTTTCTCCATCCATAACCACCAGTTGTAGCGGAGGAAGTAGCAGTCAGTGGCTTCTCCCGGGGCCCTACCCTTGCTCTTTTCTTTCTCGGGCGCAGTCAAAAGATATACGAGGTTATAGAGAAATAGACAAAGAAGTTCAGCTGCAAGAGTGGATCCTATCCCGTATTTACCAGCGGGATTCATCCGTCTAAGGCGTTCCTCGGAGGAACTCGTCCAAGCACATGTCTCCTTTATCTGTTTTCAGCCAGCCTAAGCGCCCTACTTGAAATGTAAATCTTCCTTTCATCAAAGCCTTCGTGTTCATCGAATACTCGCCTCACTGTAGCTCGCTCCCCTCTCTTGAAAGCCGAACTGGCGCCTTCTTTTGATAACTGGGTTAGGGTTACCGAAGGCAATCTGGCAGGCAAAGTTTCCCCTTTTATTCGGCAGCCACCTTTGATGTAACTCAACCTAGATAGAGTTTGGGTCACGAATTCGGATTTACCGATCCGAGGGAACCAAATGAAGCATCTTTTTCTCCTTCCGAAAGAAAAGAGGAAGACTTATTCCCACCGAAGTGCACTAATAGAAAACCCCTACCAGTCGAAGTGGAATGATGAGCTAAAAGTCCCTTGTACGATGAAGCTGAGTCACAGAAGCGGGAGAGGTGTCTTCTTTGAAGATCGTTTCCTATCGAGTGGATCAAATCCCAAGCCTTAAGAGCCCATTAACCCATCTTCTGTTCCGCTAGCCAGCTAAGCTAAAGCTTGCCATCGACCGGTTCGTTCGGAAGTAACCGCATGCGCTCACCTATCCATCAACCAAGACAGAAGGGAATGACCAACCAAGCGAGCAGAGCCCACCAATTGAATGAGATAAGTCAAGTACGGTTATTTACGTTCCTAGGTTAGGAAGTCCTTCCCGCCCTAGCAACACCCCCTGTTCTATTCCCTGTTGGGTAGGAGAGCAGGCACTACTCCTTGCCTGCCTTGTCTATTTTAGGG
>JAIUCV010001772.1:0-35000 GCA_026724425.1 Erythrophleum ivorense | reverse complement strand
ATACTTCCGGGTTGCCACCATCTTATAATCAGGTCAATTTTCCTAAGAGCACAGTAGAAATCACCGGGATTACACACTTCTACATTCGATTGGCGTTGTCCAGCTTCCTACTGGCTATACTCAAACCTATGGGATGAACTACCAGGATACATTCGCACCCGTGGCGAAGATGAACCCGAAAGCTCAGTCAAAGGCGGAATGAGAGTGAAACAGAGTACTCACGGTTTGAAATCGGATGGTAGCTTTACTTTAGACCAGACTCTAGGTATAGCGTTGCGTCTGCATCGTCTGACTTGTACTCTAAAATACAGTTATTGAGCTTTCCCTGGAAGGGTCTCTCCCGCTGTTGAATCGTATTTGATTTGATAGATTGAGAAATCTCCAAACCCTTATGAATGGATCTTGCTCCGGTCGAAAAAATATCTTCAAACTCAAAAGGCTTATACCACCGCCTATGCTTACTCTGCCTATCTAACAGCGGGGTGAACTGCAAATCAAAAATATGCAATAGGCGCAGGTATCCGAAACTGGAATTGACTCTCGTACTGGCTCCCGAATAGGTGGACCCTTGAACGGGATATGCTCCGACTTGGTATCAATCTTTCTCAGCTGATGGCTAAGCATATGGGACTCCATATGAGAAACTGAAAGTGAATCTGCTCTTTCCGCTACGAGCTCTAAGTAAAGTGGTTCTTGAATGAAAACTGATTTTGGATAGCTGACTTGATCAAATTGCAAGTAAAGATTCCAGCGGAGAATGCCTTATTTGATTGCTTTTATATCCCCACTAGTTTCCCTCTGCTATATGAATCAATATAGGAGAAGTTGAACAAACAAGGTAGGGAATGACTGGCACTACCGATCAAGTCTTTCAAGCTAAATTCCCTATTATAGTAAGTTCTTCTCCCGCGGGAATGGCTCTAGCATTGAAAGCTCGAGAGAGAATTCGTTAGAGACGTGGCAGACGCAGAAGTAGCCGGAATTGGTGCTGTGGAAGTCTTTGGAGCAGGCGTCTCTGTAGGGGAATACCCGCTATATAGTAGGCAAGAAGTAGGTACAGGATAGCTCCTATTGATTGAACCAATCGTACGAGTGCTTGTGTTCAGGTAAGGCCAAGGCCTTATGCTGAAACTTCAAGTGATGCCCGGGAGTCAAGCAGTTCTGGGAAAAGCGGATTCCATATCTTTATTACTAGTTTTGTCTGGCAGTGGGAGTATAGTCATCCGCGTAGTCATACGCAACAAGAGAGAACACAGCGCGATCGAGTGCCCAACTCTTTCATTCTTCGCGGTTGAGTCATCAGTGATCGTAAGAGAAGTGGCCTAGTTTATCGGATATCGGATTCCGTGCCTTTACCACTTAGCTTTGAAGTTGAATGCCAAATAAATAGGATAAGGCCCGGGCCAAGACGCCTTAAGTCTTCGGGTAAAGCACCTGCAGATAGGGCACCTCTTTCTCCTTTTCTTTGCCGGGGAGTAAGTCAAGATAGATTCCCTTAACTATAGTTCACCTTAAGCTTGAAAGCGAAACCTAGTTGTTCGGATATAAGACTTTCAGTCAAGAAGCAATCCCTCTACCTCTTCTACTATGTGAACGAAGACTGTGTTAAGTGAAGTTTCAACCAGGAATTCGTTAGCTCACCTTAGCCAAATCATCGGAACTCTCACAATAAGGTACGGAAGTTTCTTCGGCAGTAGCCGCAGTTTATCCAATATCCACAGTCGTTGTAGCTGTAGTCGCAGTAGGGGGAAGTTCATCATACCTAGTTCAGTCTCCAGGTTCAATAGATGCCATGTCTCTTTATTCCTAGTGAAAGCGGGAAAACAAGGTATATCGCTCCAAGTGAGCTTGCCCTGGCATCTCTGTCAAGTGAATTCAAAACAATTAGGAAAAGAAAGTCCGTCTGAGAATGTAGTAAGAAGGTATCTATACCAGGCATCCCCGCGAAAGTCTAATTATCAAGTAGTTCAACAAGAGAGGCAAGCGCCTTATATATAGAGCACTAGCGCTTCGCCCACCACACTTCCTCGATCTCGCCATAAGATCTGTCTTTGATGCCCCCGAATCAATAGGCCCACCGCCGCTCGAGGATCAAAAGAATAACATGAATAGACAGTGGACGTCTTTGCGTGCTTTGCTTAATCTGGTTTGGTTGAGAAGTCAGGTAGGACAGAGCCGCCGTTTGAGCCCAAACTATAGAGGTTGTTTCAGTGGGTGTCCAGCTTCACCTGCCGGACTTTCCCCTTCTATCTGCGGGTTGCAAAGAATCTATGACCCGGACCTGACCTATATCCACTAGGATTAGACTGAGCACCAATCTCTCTTCTATCCAACTAAGTCCTCGCAAACAATCAACAAAAGTCTCATGCTTAACACAACAGGAACATCGATACGCCAACAACCCGACTTCTTCATGCAACTTGTTCCCAGCCAACGAAGAGAAAAGAGGGCGCAGCGGAGTTAGTAATGCGCAGAAGAAGCAGGGCAACCAGCCGATCAGTCGTATCTGCCAGCCGTCTAAACCTTACCTGTAAGAACCAGGAGAGGAGGTATTTATTAGAAGGAAGTAGCTGCAGTTAGCCGTTCACTCGGGCCTTCCTCAAGTCTACGCTTCGCTACAACACGCTTCGCGCCTTACGTGAACTACACTTGAACCGTACTTAGCAACACATGGTTAACTCAGCAACAGGCGCGTAGCGGCCAGCTGACAACCTCATGAACAGTCCAAGCCAAGCAAGGAGAGGTACGGAGTGACTCGACTGAAAGGAGAGGTAATCAACAGGCGAAGCAAGCAAGTCCTGCTTGAACAGTTCTATCTTGGTAGTTCTCCGATCTCTTGGAAAACTAGGAAACAACCAACAGTGTCAAGGTCTTCCGCCGAAGCCGAGTATAGATCTATGGCGTTTGCTTTGTGCGAGCTTAAATGGTTCAAGGAGTTACTTCTCTCGTTTGGTATCAAACATGACGAACCAATGAAGTGATTTTTTGATAGCAAGTCTGCTATGAATATTGCTGCCAATCCTGTGTTTCATGAGCGCACGAAGCACATTGAATCTTATTGTCATCAGGTGCGTGATGCGGTTCAAGACAAACTCATTACAACCGAACACATCTCTACTAAAGAACAACCTGCCGATTTGCTCACCAAGGCGTTACCAGCTCCGACTTTTTTTTATTTGCTTTTCCAATTTTGAAGATTGTGACCCTGTCCTGCTTTTCACTGGCTCAGCTGCTCGATAGGAATAGGAAACCGTTCCAACCACTTCCACAACTAGGAGGATTGGCATTTGGCCAAGTCCAACTGGAATGAAAATCTCTGCCACGAACGGGCTACTCCGAATCAGGTGGCCTTGGGAGCTCTTGATGGAAGCAAGTGTAGCTAAGAAAACAACTCTGTACTAGCGTGGCCTGAATGCCGAGTCTTTCTCCCGCCGTTCCCTGTTCGCTTCTTTTTCAATGACGGTAACGCCGTTTCCACTTTAAAGAAAGGATAGGACGAGTATCGGACGAGATATTGACTCTGACCTCTCCTACTTGGCGCTTCGGCCCCTGAGAATTTTCCGTACCTGTCTCTGGCCCAATTTGGAGTTTTTTCCAATCAATTCGGAAATCAGAAAGTTGACTCTCCCAGCGGGCCTGGTTCGTACCGAGAATACGCTGTTTGAAAGGTCTCGGAATTTCTTGTCCGATTGAAATGGTAGAAACGACTTCTCCGACTGATCTGCGGCTGCTGTTTCTAACTAACTACTGTTGCTAAGCTCCCTTCGGGAGAGTGAGCTACACTTGCTTGTATTCTTTTGAAGGTCTCTACGAGCCTTCGGGAGGGGTTCCATACTGTTGACATGGTTAGCTCAGCAACACATGGTTAACACAGCAAAGGACCGTAGGCGCGCAGCGCTGCCTTCCTGGCTTGCTTGGGATACCAACTAGAATCCCTACCCATCACCGCCAATTGATCAAAGTGCGGGATGATCGGGCAGATCAGTTGGTCCGATTGTATCTTTCTTGGTTCTCAGTGTGTCGGATTATGAAATTGGCGAAGCCTATAAAGGCTAGCACATTCCGGACCATTGTGACTCCCATTAAAGATATGGGTCGGGTTAAAGAGGTGTGTTCTGAACTGAAACAAAATGTAGGAAATTTGTTCAGACACTATCTCCCCTAGGTAAACTCCATCCCCTTAGAAAAGAGATTTCAGTTTGTCCCGTCCTGGAAGTCCACCCCTAATGATTTCAGTAACCTTGTTCAACATAAGATCCAACGGAGCCCTGAAGAGGAGGAAGCGCACCGTGAAGCACGGAGGCAACTTCGTGAAGAGCGTAAGCTCAAAAAACTGCGTCCGCCGAAACCGAATCTTCAGTTGCACATGTGGTCTAAAAAGGTTACAGGTAGTGATGAGCAGCCTGCTCCTAACGAACGGAAGGAGACTTGTTTCTTCTCTGCGATGTTCTTGGAAATAGCGGCTTTTGCCCGCCAGCTGCGAATCATTCATTCAGAACCGGATGGTATTTTCAGTCCAGGTATTCTCTTTCAACCTGGGTATACTTTGTACCCGTTTGATACGAAATTGAGTACCTGGGCAGCTAATGAAGGGTTGAGGTTTTATGAGGCTTGGCCTGGCTTGGTGTTTGATTCCCTCGCCGTGGGCTTCGACCGTTCTTCCTCAACCTCTTTTTTTCGGACGTTTGGCTCAGTCCTTAGAGGGTGCCGGAAAGCGGCGTTTGTTTGTAATCGGTAACTGGTTTAAACAACGTCTGTTATACCCCGTGCATGTGTGGGGTATGTCTGTTCTGAGGCGTATTCCACAAGACGGTACCTTCCATCAAGAAGGTCCTATCCATCGTCTGGCAAAGAGAACCCACAAGAAAAAAAGAAGGGCTGATCTGAGAATTGCTTTCAGGAGCTTCTATTAGCGAAGCATCGATCAGTCCCGGGGTTTGGTCAAGTTGTGATGGGATTCGGACCTTTGACTATCTCCATCGGTCGGTTCATCTTATTTATGCAAAAAAAACCGCGTTTGCGTGGTCTCGGGACCAGCTTCTTCATCAGATTCGACCTCGTACCCATACTTAGTATGCCCAAAACCTAAAGTGAGTGGTTGGTCCAGGAGAAAGAAGTAGTCTTGGTATTGGATCCGCTCTTCTGAGAGCATGAACATCAATTAGATTGAATTCCTCTTCTTTATTCTTAAGAGAAACCCCCCCCCCGAACCATTCTTAAGACCACCAAGCTCTCTCGAATGAATTCTACTCTTTCTGCTTTCGAGATAGAAGAGTAGGCAAATTGATTACCCACTAAGGTGTAAAACTTTGTGACTAGATCGTCCTGAAAACGGATGCGACGGGAAGAAGTGGCATTTGTAAGTGTTGCTGACTTAACATTTAGGTTTCGGCATAACAAAGCTTGCACTGTCTTTTCGCACTTAGGCGCACAGCGTGCCATTGGTAATGATTCTACTACGGTGCCACAAATTCGCAAGCTGATCCTAAGTAATCGTTGTTGTTCATTGGATTCCGGAGGAACTACTTCGTTAGGATTGGGGAATTGCTGCGATTCTTCCTGAATAGCCTGGATTCTCCCGTCGAGAGTCACTTTGAAAGTCGTACCTAAACTCTTACGACTGAATATGATAAAGCCTATAAAACAAAGAGCTACTATCATTTCTTCATTATAGATTGAGATCTTCTTCGAACTTAATGCACAAATAGATAGAATAGCAGCAAATAACATCTTTCTAGCATCCATATTCGTCGAACTCAATCTCATTTAGAAAGCTTATCCCCATTTCTTTTTCAGCAACTGAACGGGAAGTGGTTTAGGAAAGGACTTTTGAATCGGATGCGCTCGCCCAGCGAGAAAGGCCCTGACCCTGCCGACCAAGAAAAAAAGAGAACGAAAGGCGTTCCTCGAACTTCGTATTTTTCTAATTTGAGAAGAGGTACAAAGTGACTCGACTGTAAGGTCCACCAGGAGAAGTCTCGACTGAAAGGAGAGGAATGGTTAACCTTGAATGCTATTAATAAATTCTACAGCAATAGTCCCTCGGACTCGGAAAGTTATAACGAAAATGGCTAACCCAATAGCGGATTCCGCAGCTGCCACCGTTGGAACCAATGAAGCAAATACTTGACCCATCATATCATCTGAAGAAACGGAAAATACCAAAAAGTTCGAATTCACAGCTAATAACATTGATTCAATTGGCATTGACATAATAAGAATATTTCGTCTATTAAGGAGGATTCCCCGAATACCTAAAATAGAAATAATCATAGAAAATGTGAAATATTTGATAGGATCCATTTCGGGAACGTGGAATCTAAGAGAAATTCAAATGTTATTAGATGACAAGCTCGACCGAACACCTGAAGTCCTTGATATTTAGGTTAGGGAGACACGCGCGCATTCCTGACAACAGGCACGGGCGATATCCAGGCAAGCTTCCCCGCAAGCCTCACAACAGACACGTCCCACCTGTCCGACCGTAGGCCCCACTGCTGCGGCAAGGCGCGGCAGGACCCTGCGAAGAAGAGCTTCCCGTCGGTTCAGGCACCATTTTTTTGAATAGGTGGGACTTCGGTGATAGGTTTTTTTTGATCCCATGAGGGATCTAGCGATTTCCCCCGTTCCCCCCCCAAGAGGAGATTGGTTAGGAACGGGATGGGCAACTTCAGCCGGTGCTGGCGCCTGCGTAAGCGGCTCTTGAGCCGCTAAAGAGAACCAATAGACACGACAGCTGGGCCAGCACCTGAAGTGGATTTACTAAATCCCCCTTATCTATTTCTGGGTAAATAAGTTGGTGACTAACAACAAAGAAAAAAAACTTGCTACCAAGAAGACGATGGATAAGAGAAAAATTAGGGTCTTTTCTCCTTCCGGGTTGACTTGAGAAAAAAAAAAAAAGGAATAATTCACACCGACTAAGATCAAAGAAACTAGCAGACTAATCACTAAAAAGGCCTTTGGTTCAAATTGTGACATCTATCTTAACTTCACTTACTCAATTATCTCGTGAACTATCTGCTTCAAAAAGAGAGTTGGTTGAATGAGACTGAAACCTTCTTTCTTAGAGGAGGGCACCACTTCGACTGATGCGGGCGCGGTTCCCTCGTCGTGAAATAAGTAATGAAAGGGAAGACCCGCCCCCGGTCAACTTTCTTGTTGCCTGTATAGCTTTTTAGAACAGAGATCTAGCAACGCATTCTAGGCACAGATCATTGGTATTGGATGTATCGTTAGGTTGTGCCGAGTCAAATCTGCTCCGTTTTTTTTCCGTTGCAGAAAAGAGATCCCTTCCCTCCGCTTTATAAAATGAGGAATATTCAGTCCGTGGGGCTGCAGGTACTATGGATCCTCTGACTCCCAATCGGGTTGCCTTCCCTGGTCTCGCCGGTCTTACCTGTAGGTCGTGATGTGCCTTGAGATGGCCGTCTCCTGTCCCCCTGCCGGTGGGGAATCTGCTCCCGGGTTGTCGCTCTGCTGCGTCTGGCCCGTCCTCTAGGCACCTTTGGAAGGCAGGGAGTGTGACAACGTACACGCTTCCCTTTACCCCATAGGGCCTTCTTTCTCATCAGTTGCAGGGTTTGGTGGCCCGAAAGAAACTTGGCTTCGCCAAAAGGCCTCATCTCTGGAAGCCCGGCTCGCGAGGCGTCCCTCTCGCTGTAGGGTTCCAAAACTCGCCTCGCTCTTGGGACATGCTATCTTTCCCCTCTTTATTCTCAAGTAAAGGGTGAGTCCCATGCGTCAGTTTGTGGATCGCGGTCTCACGCACTAATCCCTACAGGCGGGTGCCCGTAGTAGGCCGGCCGCCCTACCTAAACCAATCATCATATCGGTCCCTAAGCCCCATTGCTGGAAAGGCTCGGCTTCAAAACCGTACGTGGGGCTTCCGCCTCATACGGCTCCTCTAAGGATGGAGGTAGGCCCAGCCCAGGCTTGCGCGGTTAAGGTTGTTGTACACGAGAACGAAAGAACTTATTTAGTTCTGGGGGGGCTGGTGCTCCCGCTTATGGGCGAGAACCTTGAGCCACGAATTAAGCAACGCAAGGCGGGCCTGATAGGTGGTGGTATCACACCCTTCTCAAAGAAACCGTACGTGACACTCTCGCGTCATACGGCTCCGCCCCTTCATCGAAAGAGATCAAGAATTTCGTTCACCTCGGCTCTCTGCGAATCTCGCAGACGGTCTAGGTGCCGAAAGACCCGAAAGTGCTGCTGGAGGCTTCTGACCTCCCACTTCATTATATCTAGAAGGGCTTGACGCCGCGCGATATCGCGCTCACCCTCTAGGTCCTGGGTTATATCTTGTACGCGCCTAAGATGCGCTAACATCTCATTATTTCGCGCTTGTTGAGAGTCGGCACTCTCAACATCCGCGTACAAAAGATGCAGTGGCGGGCGCTCGTTGAGATCTAGAGCTGGAGGCGCGACGCCATCTGGTCCGACGCCGAAATGAAAGATTTCATTTCCTAACAACCCCCATTTCAACCCCACCAAATAATTAAAAAAACAAAGAAGATATCAAACTGGCCCCAATTTTGGGACCACGAAAATGAGTAAATAATGGGCGGCGAACGCCGAGACCTTGAACCGACTTGAATCTGAACTACGATTTTTTCCAAGTCTTACCGAAATCGGATTTCCTTTTCGTGCCATATTTTTGTACTTTATGGATTTCTGTCCCTTTTTTCTTCCCGGTCAAATATTTGTTCTCGAAAGTCTGAGTTTCCGTGTACTCTCCAAATTGATGACCAACCCCCCCCTCAGTGATCTTAGAACGCTACTACGCATCTGAACTATATAGTGGTTCGGTAGGTTTGGGTATAGCAGGACTTGAACCTGCGACCATTAGGTTAAAAGCCCAATGCTCTACCAACTGAGCTATACACCCAAATAAAGATGTAGTAGTCAATTAAGATTGGTGCGGAAAAGAGAAGAGGTCTCAACGAGCATTAACTAGTTGATGCTGATCGAACCCTCAGTTCGAAGCTCTTCGCCAACATGTTACGAGGCTCCAGTCTTAGGCGGGTCACCATTACTTGACTTAGCTTAGAAAGGCGAACATCTGGGCAAGGGAAAGCGCAGTGCGCCTGGTCCTTTCGAACCAGTCTTTATAAACCTGGTGCAAATGGCTTTCGATAGTTGCATCGTAAACGGGCATCCAATAGATTCTACTCATAAAGAGATAGATCAGTAGTTTAGGAATGTATGCTTGCTTTCTTTCTTTTTTCTTTCCTTTCATCGGAAAATCAACAACCTAATTCAACTCACTTCTTTTACCGGGCGGTGGAAGACTAGGGATATATCATTTAATCAGGAAGGGCATCACCAGCTACAGTAGTTGCATTCTCACCAGCCTTCATAGCAAGATTTCATAAAGAGTATTTACTTAGGAGGGCTATAGATAAGATTCTAAGGTAGGGTTCTATATATCTATTTATTTCCTGGTGAGGATAGTTTCATAATCTCATAGCGCATCGACGGAGATCGCCCAGTTGGTTCTAGGTGGGGTCTCGAGTAAGGGTAGCCGCACTCTCCTTCTTTTATAAGAAAAAGCGGAGGACCTCCCCTCTTTTCTCTTAAGGAATTCTGAAACCTATAGACGTTGTTAACGAGCTAACCTAACTAATAGATAGAAAAACCTGAGCGAAGTAGCTAAGGGACTGGGTCGGTTATTTCAGTTCCGAGGAAAGAGAGGGCTAGAGCTAATTCTTATAAGCTAATGTGCGATACGCGTTACACGTGTTAAGCATATACGCGTGTAACATGTTCATATGTATGTTCATTCACATGTTCACATCAGTGGTAGCTTGAACAACCAACAATTTCTCCCTTCTCACATAGCATGTCTCATTCATGTTCAAAGCAGACTGTCTTCATGCTCAATCAGTAGCAAGTTGACTTCATCCCCGGGGACCGCGGTCCAGTAGAGGAGCGGAAAGGACTCTGTTATCTTGCATTCCTCATTCGCATTAGAGCATTAGAGTATGAATATAAGCAAGCTTTCTTATTCCGAAATCGAAAAAGAGCTCTAGAAGTTCAGTCGGTGTTCTCTCATCTATTAATTAAGATATTTCGAAATCGAGAATCGTGAGACTCGCCCAACCTAGTAAAGGGGCTTGAATCGGTATTTTTTTTAGGGAGAAACCCTACTAAGGAAAGGATGAGATATAGCATTAACTCTACTTGTTGGTATTCGTTGGGACGCATGCTTGGAACGGCCTCTAAGGGGTTGTTGTGTAACAAGTGCATAATGTCCACTAGAACGTCCGTGTATTTTCTCATCAACCTGATGAATTCATTTCAAGATATAGGGCTTTCCTATTATCACAGGCTGTTCAAAAGGATCTCCTGTTCTTCCATAAAAAAATATGCTTTTTCCTGGATACTCGGGTTCAAATACCCATGGATTCGCTGTTTGCTTACTGGCTTCATATAATTCAGAAAACACTCGTTTTCTCGAAGCCTCTTGTTCATATCTCTCATCAAAAGGGGCTATTCAATAATGTCTATCTAGCAGACTTCCCGCTAACCCAAGCGAGCATTCAAATATCTGTCCTACATTCATTCGTGAGGGTACTCCTAATGGGTTGAAGACCATATCCACGGGTCTTCCCGCTTAGGAAGAATTGCGAGCCGGAGTTTTTTTTTTAGTCCATACAACGCCTTTCTGAGTCTACTAACTAGATGTGAAGAAACTGATCACCCTGGCGAAGGTGTAAACTAAACCCGACTCTAAATCTAGAATCGTTTTCCATTCATAAAAGCATTCCCCACATCTCACTGGAACTGAGTATCAAGGGGCTACTTTCTCACCGTGGCAATTGCAACCCGTATCATAATTGGCCCGTACTAAAGTCACCTTTGCCAGTGAAAGTTTTATCAGATCGATACCAAGAGTGGATACTACCCTTGAAAGGCAAACCAATTCCTTGCTCTCTAGCTATTATTCATAAAACCAATTGTAATTCTGGCATTTGTTTGTTTGAATGTTGGTAATGACTTCCAGGTCGGAACCCACCTGGACCCAAGGGTCATATGACCTTCCCCTGCTAGATTGACCTCCGACGGAGCTGACTGGGGCTTGTGCCTTTCCTTAGCCCCTGCTAGATTGACTCAATATCTTTCCAGGATGATAACGTTGGAGCGGTTGGAGTTGGATTGAATCGACTTCGTCTTCTTCCCTTAAATGAATCCCGTTCAAGCTGTGATAAGAGGACGTTTCCGTACCCCCTTACCTTACTCACTAGATTTTCACTGAATGACAGGGTCTCCTTCCACACTTCAGCTAAGGCAGTAGCTTCGGGCAAGTAGACTGACTGATATGAGATTGAGCGAGGAAATGCCAAAGCCAAGGCTAACTCTCTCTCCTGCGCTAGTGAATCATATGCCATCCTTAGAGTGCAGCAGGGACACCTTTAAAGGAGAGTGAGCCATCCCTTTAAGAAGGGCCTTATCGCAAAAAGTCTCTTTGAAAGGTCACTCTCATTAAAAGAAAAACTTCCTCTCTGTCGAGGATTTTCCTCACTAAGCTTTCAGGCGTTCCTTCATGTCGTAGCCTTAGCTTATCGATGGGTCTTCTTGCATTAGATACATACAGCATTTTATTTGACTTATGCCTTGGAGAAGAACGTTCTTTCTTTGAGTTTGAAGCCGTTACCTTTTTGGAGAACCACCCGGGCAAGACCTTCTCTTTTGATTTATATGGTATGTATCAAAACTTGTGAAGTCGACTGACCGATACTAGTTCCAGAGGCATCTTCCATTCATATCGATTTGGGTTTTTCTGCACCATATTTTGATCTGCCGCTTTTCCGACCCGGAATTCCCCTGCAAATCCTTGACTCCTCGAATACAATGGGATTTTACACCTGGCGAATCTTTCACTCTACCTCCTCTTATTAAGACCCGCGAATGTTCTTGCGAATTATGACCTTCGCCCGGAATGTGAGCAAATAGATCATGTCGATTGCTCAACCGTACTTTGGCTATCTTACGTGGAGCGGAATTAGGTTTTTTCGGTGTTCTCGTTGAAACACGCGGGCATACTCCTTCCTTCTGGGGACATTTATCCAAAGCTCGAGTACGGTCCGTGCGCCGTTTTTCTTCTCTACCATGACGAATCAATTGATTCACTGTAGGCATTATTCTCTTTCCTTTCTTTTTCCCCCCTTTTTTTTCCCTATCACTTTACTCCCGATCCGAAGCACCCCTTTTCCATTCATAGAGAAACCCAATCGTCAAAATCAATAAAAAAGCCATCATGGACCAAAATCCAAAAAGATCAATCTTGTTGGGAGATACTGCCCAAGGAAAGAAAAAGGTGACTTCAAGATCAGGGATTAAAAATAAAATTGAAACAAGATAAAATCGTATATCGAAACGACTTCTGGCATCACCGGAAGGATCGAAACCACATTCGTAGGCCGACAATTTTCTGGGTAGGTAGAACTATTGGAAGCAAATAGAAAAGGAACACCGAGTAGGATCAAAGAAACTAGCAGACTAATCACTAAATAGATAGAAATTGGTGCAAATTCTGACATCATTACAGCCCACTTTGTTTTCTCGCTCCTTGCTGGCGAAGAAGCGGCATATCGAAAAAAAAGAAGAAGCAAAAGCCCATCCTGAAAGGTAGCTTGCTTACTTTATGCGATAGAGCCCCCCCCAGGGCCGCCTTTCTTGAGGAACACTCTATTTTTGAGTTCCACAAATTCTGGGGCCTCTTTACCGTGCTCATTTAGAGCACTTAACAGGCGGTATAATTGCTCCAAGGAGTGTTCTCCCGTGGCGGTACGCGGATTGTCGAGGGCCCGAGCTCCCCGCCCCATCCAATCCCCCGTTGGATCAAGCCAGCCATTACCTTCACAATCTCTACCTTGACCTCGAAGAGGTCTTCGGCTTGAATGTGGGCTAATTGGATGACCTCGTATGAGGGATAAGCAAATGGCGCCAAAAGGCGACGTTGGATGTCGCGAACCCTATCCCCCCCAATCATTTCATTCCCTTGATAGGGATAGGGGACAGATGGTCCCGCTTCGTCCCCCCCGGAAGGGACTGGATTAGTTGGAAGCCCTGGCCCAGCTTCCTCGGGACCCTGCTGATTGACCGGGGGTTCCCCCTCTTCCGTTTGGGACGCCTCGGGACTCCGCTGATTGACCGAGGGTTCCCCCTCTTCCGTTTGGGACGCCTCTGCCGGGGGGGAGTCCGTGTCCGTTTTGGAGTACGAGAACGATTCCTCTAGAACTTGAAGTTCAAAGGAACTTTCCTCCCACGCGGAGGAGCTCTCCGCCCCGTTAGGGCCCGTAGAAGGAAGTGCTCCCTCTCCTACTGCATACCACAGAATGGGCTCCGACAGGAGCAAAGCCTGATGACCACCAGTAGGTGGATGACTTTGATCCGATCAAAGACCCTACGAACCCTACGAAAAGACCAAGAAGAGATATAGAATCCTCTTCAGTGGCCCTTTCAAACGAACGACCCTAGACAAAAGCCAAATAGAAACACTAAAACGATGAGCGTCAAGAGCCACTCGCTCGTAGTGGTCATTATAGCGCTTCCTTCTGATCCTAGAAAACGTCCGAAAAAACCTGCTACGGAATTACCGAGCAGGTGACAAAATACGATAAGTAGATACATAATTTTTGGTGTGATTAGAAAAAGTCAATTCAAATGTGATTCAAAATAATCAAAGAGATTATTTTCTAAGATCTTGTACTTGGGATACACTTCACACCCAAAAAATCTCGATGAAACTCTGATAAAATAATTACTTGCAGTCATTGAAAAAAATCCAAAAAAGTCCAAAATCCTCCCATGAATAAGCTCCGGGAATTATTATTTGAATCAAAACGTTCTTTCTTTTCTAAAAACGATCTTTCTTCTCTTATGTAATTTTCTAATTTCACTGGAATGAGAATCTGATTATTTATATACCGTATTATTCCAAGGAAGATCATCGTATACTGCATGTTATATGAGTTCTACTGCTGTCCTTACCCTATCCTAGTTCCTCTCTATCGGCTGTTCCCTGCTGTTGTAGCCTGTATCTGTCTATTGCTGTATGGGGTTATACCTTTGATTGTATGGATGGGAATGTGTTGCATTCATGTGCAGCTGGTGTAGCGTAGCTGCATTGCTGTGTGAAGCATGAGATTGGAGGAAGGAATTGAGCTCTCTAGTAATCTTGCATTCCTCCTATTATATAAGGGAACCAAGAACTGGGCCCTATCCCATGGTAGAACCCCACCTATGGCTATAGAAACAGGAACCAATACTCGTCACCTCTAGTGCGTGTACGTGCCCAACCTATGGCAGAAGCAAAACAATCAAAAAAACATACTTTTATACCAGATTACAGGAGACTAAACAAACCAACCTAGGTAAGAGGAAGCAACCCTTATTCAAAATAGGCTACAATCACCCAATCTAAAGCTAAAAGCAGATCCGAACCTAAGGCAGAACTAACCTCAGGCTAAAAGAAGTCAAGGAATCAAGTTGTAAATAGACCAATCAAGCCTCCAGGCTATCGTTTGAGGAGAACAAGCTAAGACTAAAACAACCAATCCTCGGAACGGGATCGGTTCCTTTCGTATCATACAATAGTACTGCCAATTCAAGAATCTGGTTAACACTCGACAAACTCGTGCAATCTCTGCGAACAAAACTCGTAGTCGATCCTTCGATCACTCGTCGAAAAGAATTGGTATTCGAGCAGGAAGAGTCTGATCGGCTTGGGTATTAATAACAATAAAAACATGCTAGACAGATTATGTTTCTAATGATCATAAAAAGCCGATTGATTCCTCCTTACTTTTCCTACTAGGTGAGATGGCAGATTCTGGTTTCAGCATAATCATAAGAATTGTTTTGCTGGTATCTCCGCTCAAGGAATGAAATGCTCGATTGAAAAAGAGGTATGAAATACTTGACGTTTAGCTTCCTTTTCCAGTGAAAGGCACTACGTTGGGAGTGGAACCAATGGTAAGAAGCAAGTTATTGCTCCTCATGACTTACACCTTATGGCACGCACCTTATGACCCATGCTGGCACTTGATGCTAGGATTCAAATCCGTAGAGAGAAGAAAGAAAGATGCATTTTCGAAACTCAAAAGTAAGGGACCCTTGTTTACAAAGCTGTCACTCCAAGAACTCGAAGTCAAGCATCTTCGGGAATATCCAGATAGTCTTCTTTTCTTCTTCCTCTTGACCCTTCATTGATTATCTCGTTCCCACTGAAACCCCCTACTTCAAGGGGAATCGAAGAAGTGAAAGAGATAGTGAAACTGGGGCAAGAAGAACTTAAGGCTCAAAAGATTCCATTCTTGCTGCTGGTAGCCGGTCTGCCGGTCGATAAGCAGCAGCTACAGGACGAGAGCTAAGCTAGCCAGCCGCCAACCAAGCAAATGCGGCAGATCCTTCTCCTTCCACTTGTGGCCTTCTTCGACCCGATCTCTGGTACAGTACTGTGAAGTCCGAAAGGGGAGCATTACTTCGAACCAACAAGCATTGGCTTGCAGTGATTACAGAAGGTAAGATCTATTATCCACCCTCTCGCTTCGCTCACTCTGAGAGGTGCCGACTCTAACTTCATCTCTGACTACCCTCTACCTGACTCCTAGCTTTCAGTGGTTAAAAGAGATTGAGAGTGGGTTAGTTACGTAGTGAAAGAGAAGGAATCTTTATCCACCAATAGCTTCGCTAGTTCTCATAGGGGCCTTACTCCTTCGACTAACTCAACTAAATCAACGGAAAAATGTATTGCGGAAAAAACTCAACTAGTGTCATAGAACGACTAAGACTATGATGCTCGTGCAATCAATAAAGGAAAGGGGAGAAGTACTTAATGCACTGTAAGTAGACTAAGGAGTCACGCTAGGGCCCCAGACTCCAATGGGTCCCTTCGCTCCACTATGACAGCTAAACCAAGTCAAAATCTTCATCTCTCTGTAAGCCACTAGACGGGTTCTACATCTAAATAGGTTAAGGTAGGGTATTTTTGATGCATACTATGTCATCAATATGAAGAGGATTGGACCATGTGATTCTAAGATCATCAACATATACTAGAATGTACAGAGCATGACCACGCTCAGAAAGAGAGAGAGAGAAAGTTGACTGAAAACCAAGCTCAGAGAGTTCTTTCAAAGCAGCAAGAGTAGTCATGAATCATTCTTCCTTCGATTGGATAATTCCCCCATTGGATTGTCAGCTATTGCATCAAATGTTCCAGCTCCGCCCAATTATCGAAGTCATGTTAGGAGAGGTATTTCTGACTTGACTAAAAGGAGAGGTACGGAGTGACTAGACCCTTGGGAGAGGTATTTCTGACTCGGGGAGGGAGGCCACTATCAGCTACTCTGCAACTTTCTCATCCCCACGGGTTGGCATTTCTCTTTTCTTGCTCTTTCTTTTCTTTCTCTTTCGGTAGTGGGCGGGCTAAAGGGATTTGCTTACGCGCTAGCGCTTTCGTTCACTTTTCTCTACATTTCTAGTACCAACTAATACTAATTCATTCGGGCGAGAGTCTTCTTCTATAAGGAGATGGTAAATAAACAAGTGCTCCAGTTCCACCGGTTCCTAATTAATGGGGGAGTTGCTGCGCTCTCTTCTATGTAAATAGAGATTTTCCACGGTAAAACAAGTGCTTGGCTTTGTTACTACATCCGATAAATAGGTTAGGTTACTTTCTGCTACGCCCGTTGACTAACTAGAAGAAAGAGAATGCATAGACAGGATAACTAGTTACCCGTTTGGTTGACAACAGCTCCCTTTTCCTTTAGCTTACCAGTTATACCTAATGTGGCGCGGTCGACATATTACTATAGGGCGAGCTATGTTAGCCAACCCTTTCCTCAGCTGCAAGGTCCTCTGCCAGAAGTTTCAACCCAAACTCAGGCAACTTAAGCACCGGCTCTAACTTGATAGAATGCCCCACCCCAGCAAAAGCCATCGGAGAGGTACTGACGTAACTCGACTAAAAGGAGAGGGACTGACTCATAGCTAGGGTCCCATCTCTCTTCGATTATTCAATTTGATCCGTCTTCTCTTATGAAATTGATAGTTTGTGAGATCGATGACTCCTAAATGCTGCCCTTCTCTCTCGGCACGCCTCTCTCTGCTAGAACCATTACCGCTAGCCCAATACCGCCTCTCTACGAACCGATTCAAGCTCAAACAAATTGATAAGACTCGCTTGGACCTTAAAGATCACCAACTCAAAACCTATTACTGCATCAGCTGAGAAACTTTCTTCGGTAGTTCCATCTGTCGCTTAACCAGTTGATCTCGAAACCTTATCCCACTCCCGACAGGCTTGTTCATTCAAACAAAACACCAGGCCTTGGAGAAGCAACAATCAAAAAGAAGGGCTTGGACTTTGCCCTTCACGACCAACGCATCTTCGCGCTCTACAGCGTCCAATTACTTTATCGGAATCTACAGATGAAAGCATTTCAGGGGACCTTCGACTGAGAGCTTCGTCCTTTTCTTGAACAAATGATTAGTTGACGAGCTAGATTCCTAAAATGATTAGTTGGCGAGCTACTTGCTAAACTCCTTTTCTATTTTCTAATGGATCTTAAGGATTTGATAATTGATCTCGATCTAATTTAGAATCGATGGGAGTTTTGAGTGATACGCTACCATCCGATTTTCATGCTACTTTCCCGATCGCCGAAATCGAATTCGGACAAATCTCCCGACTCGGCTTATCTCGCTATCTTCTGGTCGACGAAATAGATTTCTGAAAAATCTACTGACTCAGCTTTTCGTGCTACCTTCTGGTCGCTGTAATCGAACTCTTTTCTTTGAAACGGTAAATCTTTATGCTTCCGAAACTACTGCTTTGACCTCTGCCCTTCTTACCAAAACCACTGCTTTTCTTTTCAATACCCCGCCATCCCAAAGGTAAATCCCTAAAGATTTTCAAATCGATTTCTATCTAATTTAGAATTGGCAGGAGGGAGCCCTTCTTTCACCATCAGCTCTTTTCATGCCACCTGGTTCTACGAAACCTAGAACTCTGTCTTTCTTACCTCATATGCACATCTGTACCAGACCCAAGGCGAGTATTTCCTTTGGCTTTATTCGATCCAGTTCTGCTAAATCTACTGTACTAACTCGGCTCGTACTCCTTTTGAAAACCTAGTCATGTTGACTATCTGGTGATTACTTCTTGGGAACCCTTACACGCCACTTTTAAGTGGTAAGGCACCTGCTAAAGGAAATAATCTTATTACTCCGCGAAGAAGTCATAGGCTCCTTCTAATATAATAGGTATCCGGGATGCAATTCCTACTTCTTATAATTCTCTGGTCAAGTCACCAGTTGTTAGAGTTCCCGCTTTATCTGTTCCAGTAGAACCTGCTGTGGACTGGCCTGCTACAGAGATGCATTTCCTAGAGAGTTCCTTCGCCCTTTGTTTCCTTTCATTCATTCGTTTCCTAGATTAAAGGAAGGCTCAGTTTGTTGGTACCAGTTTCTTGGTATCGGCATGCAAAGGTTGAATCTTTCCCAAGGAGTTAAGGTTTTTGCCCAAGTTTTCCCTACTATTGGATGGAATTGGAGTCGAACCAATACCATTTGCCCTATCAAACAAAGCAATACTCTATGAGTGAAGTAGGAGAAGGCATTAGCCACCTTTCTCGACCTATTTATTCACCGGCATATAACTACTGCTTTTCCGCTTTCTTTTAGTTTTCGCTTTGGAGTAATGCCTGAGTCGCAGCTGACGAAGTCCGGCACTCGATCCGCGTGGAGCTGCTGTTAAGAATCTCCTTTTCTCCGTTGAGCTCTCAGACGAAGACGGACGCCGATCAGGAAGTCGCCTCAGTCTATGAATCTGCTTGCATTGGTCCTTAAGCATTCTCAATTTGATGCTGAGTTCCTTTTGTTCTTCTCTTTTGTTGAGAGGAAGTATCCTACGATGCCGAGATCCTTCTGATCTAATCTTTACCCAGGTTTGACTGGATAAGTGGAAGGTGAGCTCGTCCCCTTTTGTTTTGATTACTGAGTGGGAGAATCTCTTGTTAGCTGTTGGGTTGGGGTTAGCACACTTCTCTCACACCTCTGTTTCACTTCTCCCCTTACTCCTCACCCTTCTCTAGCACAGTGCTGGTTGACTCCTTCTTAGCACACTGCTTTCTCTATACTGGTTTCATCCTAACTCCTAAAGCACACTGTTGTAATAAGCCATAGTAACAAGTATAGGACTTAGAGCAGCACACCACAGGGTGAGCCCCCTTCTCTCGGTTCCTAATCTTTCTCTTCTATCCTCTGACTCTCACTCTGATCTCATCTGTACCTTTGTTCTACCGATGTGTTGCTAATCGACCAGTGTGCTAGCACAGAGCAGGACAGGTAATCTCCTTGCTTTAGTTGGGTTTGGTCGGGTGGGAATGTAATAGGTAGTTGACTACCCCTGAAAAGTAGGAGAAGTTGGGTGAGCTTTCCCGTTCCAGATCTGAGGTTTAGCACACCTCTGCTTTCCTTTGAAGTAGCTAATCTGCTGCTGCTTTTTGGACAGGTGAATCTAAGTCAACTCTGAAAGGAGAGATGGCTCAGAGATTGGGAATTTTGCACATGTACTTGACTTAGTAAACGGATTCTATGGCCCTTATTAACTAAAGAAATTGAGTTTGGAAAAGTCAAACTAAAAGGACGAGGAATAGCTAGTGTCAACCAACTTTGGTAACCAAGGCATTTCCACCTACTCCAGAAGGTGAAACCAGTAACTCGAAGTCCTCAAGCTGGTCTCAGATTGCTATGCTAGAAGTGTGCTGAGGAGAATGCAGCACAGAGGTCAAAAGAATAGCTAGTATCGGGGTGAGGGAGAAAGACTACTCTAATTGCATGCCTGCGTAGAAGAGTAATTGCTTCGCTAGGAAACTGTACATGCGAGAAGAATTGCTTCGCTAG
Source organism: Erythrophleum ivorense (assembly GCA_026724425.1). Classification (NCBI taxonomy): domain Eukaryota; kingdom Viridiplantae; phylum Streptophyta; class Magnoliopsida; order Fabales; family Fabaceae; genus Erythrophleum; species Erythrophleum ivorense. The sequence continues at coordinate 15,083 of JAIUCV010001772.1, read as the reverse complement.
GAAAGTACCATTGGTCCGAAAGAACCTGTTTAGCAAACCAAGGAAGAGTCAACCCAGGAATTCACACAAAGATATGACTGCTAAGAGTCAGGATTCTGAACCGTGAGGAGAGGGATGTGCTGGCGGAAGTCTTGGAGTGTGCTGTTGGGGAGTTCCTTACACCCTTCGCTGACTGGTCTTGTATGCTATGGTGTGGAGGAGATCTTTCTTTACCCTTAACACCCGAATCCGTTAATGGCCGGAGTTAGACTCAGATCGAGAGACTTTACTCTTAAGTTTGCGAGATCTATTTGCCTCAATCCGGCTTATTAATGTCTTCAGCACATCGCTGGATCAGCTTTCCTTTAGCACACTCCTGCAGAACGGGGACAACTAGTTTCCTCATGCGTGAGAGACAAGCAAGCAAAGCAATTTTTGTCAAGGTGTTCGTATTCGAACTCAACATTGACCTCATCACCCGATGGCAATTGAATGGATTTATGAGTAACCAGAGGAGCATTTATTTCCACCCGAAACCTGCCTTCACTAGGGTCTTTTCCTCCCAATCTTAGCGCCAATAGCATCAAGTGTGGTTTCATTCCGGGGGATCCCATGTGCCCTTATCCAAAACGGGATCATAGATGGAAACGAATCGGAGATTATTTGTGCGAACATCCACTTCTTGTAATGGAACGGAGCCCGATCTAAAACAAGCTGGAGGTATATTGGAAACGGAAGAGGAACTTCTCCGAGCCTAGAAATGGACTTCCGGCCAAACAGATGGCATAAACGCAACAAGTGCTTTAGGGTTTTGCACGATAGGATTTGTAACTCGACCTATCAGAGTGAGTCGATTAGCATCGATGAGATTCGTATTGTCTACGTTAGTGTGCTGGATTCGGATAGGAGCCTCACGAACCCAACGTCTAGGACCCGTGTAGCTGCGAGTGGGATGGTGGTCACGGGATCTATACGACTGTTGTAGATCGCTTCAAATAGGACTTCAGCAAGATCACGCAGAAAGCGTAGAGTGGATTTAGAACAAATCAATCGGATCAAACAACGGAGCAAAGCAGATGAACGATGTAACCCTAGATACGACTCAGGTAAAAAGACGACACCAAAGCGAAAGGATTAGAGAAGCTAAGAGAGGATACATGAAAACAGCACAGAGGAGCGAAGAAAATCGAAAGGAGTGAAACCCTAACTCTCCACGCCTGGCGAAGCAACCCTTGGAGGAACCCTTATTCATAGGAAAAGATTTGTTTTTCAATGGCAAGTGCCGGTCGTCGAGTGAAACCCAGCACACTACGGCGGATCCACGTACTGATGAATGCCAGCCATCCTTTAGTAGCCTTGACTATTAACCCTTGCTGATTAGCCTGAAAAAGATCGACATTTTGATTTCTGACTGCGCCTATGCCTCTAAGCTTCGGGCAAACACTAGGTGCCCTACTCCTACCCCCTGTTCAGCCTCTCTGCTGCCTCCGCAGCACATCCTGCTCTATTACCGCTCTGTGCTGTAATGGACTAACTAAAATGGATGCTGGGGAGAAGATGAATATCAGCCGCTGATTCCCTTGCCGATTCGTGCCTCAAGACTCTGCCACTGGGACTCGGTCTACTGCGGCCTTCTCTACCAGCACACACCTTTATGCTAACCCCAACCAGCCATGACAAGGCTGAATTTATTAGAACCCGTTGTTGTTTAGAAAGATGATTCCAAAGTCTCGTTTTTGACTCATTTGAGCATGGCTTCGAGGATGCCTTTATCAGGCCACAAGACCTGAGAGTCCTACTTAAGGGAGAGCACCCAACTTGTTGACACGTGAGGGAAGGAGTCTGAGGTGGCAGGATTTACCACACTCTATGGTAGCGAAGGTATTTCCCTAGGTAATCAAGTGGATCTACTCGCTACTATTTGCTGTAGCTGGACAGGATAGACTCCCTCCTCTCTTTCTCTGGATGTCTGGGAATGATGTGAATAGATAACCGGCTAGGCTTTCTTCCTACTACTCGTTCGTTGCCACGTAGCTCCTCTGCTCTGTTTGCACCTCTAAGTGAGCACTCCCTCCTCTCTGCGTTCGTTGGTAGCATAAATGAGATAGATAAGAAGCTTTGTTTGCTTCTGTTCCTAAGTATTATGTGTTGCTTTCGCCGCCCACATGACTGAGAATCTCCCTTTGTTTGTTTGGTGAGCTGCTCCCTGCTGGCCTGTGCGTGGCCGCTAAGGCATAGCAAGAAGGCCAGTCAGTGGAGTTTCCAGCTCACGCCTAAAAACATGTTGTACCTTATCTTTTTCCCTCGCAGGCAGGTTTTCTAATCCTCAACCACTTCGTAGCGTCTGTAGTGAGCAAGTGCAGCTCTTCCTAATGATGATTAGACCAACTGAATCTCTACAAAGAGAACTAATGAAATGACCTCTCGCCAGTGCTACCCTTCAAAGGTTTTGACGGAGCTTAACCGCTCTTCCTGCGATTCTTCTTTTTGAATTCGAACAGCACGGAACTAGACTAAGGAAGTGCAAGGGGCTGTTTTTCTCATACCGCGGGATCAGTATGAATTCCAGAGATAGGATACTCTTTCACCCAAAGAATAGGAAAAGCTTGAAAGACTTGAATCAAAACTCATCGGGATTCAAGATCCCTTCCTTATTGATACAATTAGACCCGCCGCGGTATGCTCAGCTACGCCATTGATCCCATTATTCCCTCTAAGCTGAACCTTGACCTCGAACTGCTATCATAACTATCCACGTAAATCCGGATCTATCATTGCAGGCCACGCAGGGCGCAACCAAAAAGATCCATTTTGATTCGCCACGGGAGCACTCGATCCCTACATTAATAGCGGGTCTGATTCCAGCATTCAATAGATCGGCGGATAAGAATATTTGTCCATCTGTAATGGAAATTACATTAGTAGGAAGCTGAAACATCTCCCTGACTGGTCTCGACGGTTGGTAAGGCTGCTCCTGAGCTACCTTCACCTAATTGAGAGCTTCATTTAGCGTTCTAAAAGACGGGAATTTAAATAAAAAACATCTCACACGACCAGGCGGTCTTCGTAATAGAAGAGACATTGTCGAGAAGCTTGTGCTTGTTTGAAAAGATCATCAACAATGATGGAAAGTTTGTCAATAAGACATACTAATGTTAGTTTGAATACTAGAGTCACTAGGCGTTCCTCGTTCAAAACAGGTTAGCCCCAGGTACGCTTGGGACCGGATTGAATCCTTTTCCTTTGGAGGAACCAAGCTTCTCCCGTTGGTCAAGCAGGCTTCGCTCCTTATTATTCTGATCCCGGGATAAAGAATAGCTCGTCTTTAGCGAAAGTCTTCTTTGTCTTCTGCTTCTCGCGTGAACGTGGGCAATTTTGATTAGAAATGAAGCAACATTTCATCAAGCCCCGCCTATACTAGAAGCCAGAACTATTTTGGGAGCGAAGGCAACCACCATTGAACCTGTGGTCTACCTAGTAGAATAGAAGGGCGATAGAATGGCCGTTGAATGGCATAAGGACCGAGGAACTGCTATCGTGCTACTGGCTTTTCACCGGATTGCTACTGGTTCAACGTCATATCCGTCCGAACAGACTGAACATCTAAAGAGCTCATCGTTGAGCTAGACCGGAAAGATGAACGCCGAGCTAAGGACTAAATACCCCGAGACTGTAAGGGGTGCTGAGAATGAGGTACAGGTCTCCGTCGATTTAGACGGCCGTGGACCCCTAAATAGGCCGGCATTCAAAGCATAAGAAAGCCTTAGTTAAGCAAGATAGAAGTAGAAAGCCTTAGTTAAGCAAGATAGAAGTAGGAGGGGAGTCATTCTGTTAGGAAAGAAAGGTAAATCATTCTCGTGGGGCAGGCAGTCATTTCCGGTCTCGAAGGTACCTTATAAAGGCATCATCTAGTAGGGCATACGTTCCCCCCATCCGTATCTATCATATGTGTTGGGTGAAGAGCTAAGGACAATGCTTGGGACGGGGGAAGAGTCTGCAACAAAATCAATTGAATAGACAGAGAAGTCCGTTAAGCGTATCGATTCAAGCAAGTCCGACTAGGTTAGGCGCCGCCTTCCAGACTTATGAGAAACCGCCGGGGTGGTATGAACTCCAGAGCCCTATTCTGGTTACAGAGTGCGGGTAGCCGACAAGTAGGTTAGCAAACAGGTGAATCAATAGGCTTTGCTCCTGCCTTCGCTTCCAGGAGAGAAAGAGTACTGGCCTGAAAGCGATTTTTACACAAGATAGGATGGCTGGGAGGGAGTTCTTGAATGCCGAATCCCTGTATTGAACTCATACCCGTCGGTAGGCCCCGCTTAAGATAAACCCGATTCCAGTGTATCGTAGAAAATCCACTTCGCTGCTGGTTTGGAACCCTGAGCAGACTCCGGTGATAGTGAATCAGACAGAAAGAAGGCGCGATGCCCCTCACCTTTGAAATGTAGCTTGAGCAGCTAATCAGTCAATACCCTATGTTCTTATTTCACACAATCCAGGAACTTCCATAAATAAGGGGAAGAAAAGTCGGTAGGAAGCTACCCGAAGATAGGACATTCATTCCTATAAGGCAACGCCCTTTAGCTACTCAACTACTTGAGCTCATTCGATACCAGACAAGCACTCATTGGCTACCAGGGCGCTACCAGAACTACTCAGATCAGATCGTCGGCTTCCTAACTCCTTTCATTTAGAATAGGAGAAAAGAAAGGCGAAGGTGAATCCTTTTCTCCCCTCTTCTCTTGGTACAGGAGCTGAACCCATTCATTGCTGCTTCCTTGGTTGCTGCACCTGCTTCTGCTCTTGGGTTGGTAACGAAAACTGCTTGGCACGTCTCAGACCAGGGCCACTTGTGGTCCCTTTTCAACAAATCTGTAAGCGGGGCTGCTCTTTTTCGAGTACCCCCACCTTAATGAATTTTGTTAGTTTGCCTATCTAAAGTATCCGCCAGGGACCCTCCTCGACAAGACTTCAAATGCTAAGGTGGTCACCTGGGGAGTTGAGATGAAAAAAAATGAATTACTTGAGTTTCGGTCCCTCTTGACTAATGGTCGGCTTGTGGTCGACCGCCTTTTTCTTCTCATTCTGACTTTACTTGTTATCGCTGTTGAGTTTGTGCCACTACTCTTTCTGGAATGGATAAGCCTTTTTTTTTTGCCTCAAACCTTCAAAATAGCCAGTTTTCAGCCATTTGCCGCTGTCAGAATCATTTCCTCACGCTGTCAGGACGGAACCAAAGACCTAGACTTTGGCAACAATCCCCCCTTCGCGGAAAATGAAAACATTCATGAGAAGCCACAGTTGCATGAAATCTGGCTGGTGTGGGTCAATCCTATTTTTATATGCCTTATGGACTTGGCGAAATAAGAGCATCTTTGACCCCGTTGGCCGAGCCTTTTTCATTCCAGTACTTCAAGTGAGAGCTAGAGCGCTTCTTTCTCGAGGAACGCCTTCTATTTGACATCCCTTTCACCTGGCGGCTAAACCATCCGTTGATGAGGGAACTATTGAAGCTTCTAAAGCAGCCCTTTCCGCTGCTCCTACATCTGATGGAAAGGAAGGAAGTCCACTACGGTATGGAGGAAGTAGTTGAATAAACTGATAGAGCAGGCCAATCAAAGCAATCATCTGCCGCTTTCGTAAGTCAATTCCCTCAGCTACGGCTATTATTGAATTTCATTTACTGGGCTTTCGGATGGAATAGTTTACCTTGACTTTGAACCGTAAGGTATTGAATAGACTTCCCCGTATTCATTTTTTTGAATATCTCTTCCATTGCTTGTTAGCATTGGCTATCAGTCAATTCCGAGGAACGAAGTCACTCGACTAATAGGAGAGGAACGCCACGCCTCCGGTGGCCTTACTTTGCTTTCAGGTCAATAAACGAATCTAACTTACGCTTGGACTCCTGAATTGATATAACTCAAATTGCATGTGTTAAGCGTTCGAATAGCTGGGCTTTATCAAATGTCTTTCTTTTTTGTAGAAGTAGGAATTGTTAGCCAAAGACTTCCGTCAATGAACATGAGAAAGAGGCACGGAACCACCGAGGAATACCGGTTAGCAGCTCTAGTAGGATGTATACTGTGCTTTGTTCCCTGTCTCTTTCTTTCATCCTCCGAGTAGTTCTCCAAGCCTAATAGGAACATCGCTAGCTCGGTCAGTTTGTGTTTCTCCTGCTTTCTTTCCTTCTGCTTCCGAAGAACTGTTGGTCTCTTTGTATCCACTGAACACTCTCCTAATCTGTCTTCCCTTCTCCCGTACTCTTCATTCCGACTAGGTTTACTAGCCTAGGAGGATAACCGTTTGAATTTGGTATATAAGAGCTCTACTGCTATCCTTTCCCCTATCATACTCTCTATCTTCCTTCTCTCAATCGTTCAGATCTTTGTTTACATCGGTATATGTAAGGGACATCTTATGGGTTCTTCTGTAGTAATCTTTCGACAGTTCCGGTGAAACTTCTACTTTCACTCGGAACATCCCGGGTGTTGGCTTCCCTGTAATTCCGTGTAAGGAAGGTTAGTAAGTAAGCTAAGCCCTTGTCAGGAAGTAATCCCAGGAATGTTTGTTTAGTTGTTAGTAAGGGTAAGCCAGGTAAGCCATGTCAGTTGGTAAGAAAGTAATCCCTTCCAGAGTTGTAAGGTTAGTAAGCTTTTCCCGTTTATAGGAATGGGTTTCTAAGCCTAGGAAGTCAAGGAAGTTGTGTTGGTCTTTCCCTGGTTCCTTGTTCCCCCTGTTGCCCTAAGAGAAGGGCTGTTGTGATTCTACGGTTTAGAGCATTTCCATTTTCCCGTGTTTTGAGCTTGCCGATGTTTTCACTCTTTGAAATCATAACAAAAAGTGAAGAGTTGCATTTTCCCGGTATTTTGGCTATCGATGAATTTCACTCTTAGGAATCGTGGAAAAATGATCAAATTTGCTAGGTTTTCGCCATGGTGGAAGGCAACATTTCTCTTTCCGATGGGTCCCCAAAGAGTCAAACTGGGGTTGCATGGTTTTTGCCACTATATGAGATGAAAGATTCTACTTTTTCATGTCATCCAAAGAGTCAAAGGGCCTTGCTAGGTTTTCGCCATGGTGGAGTGAAAACTTTTTGGTTTCTCATGTGGCATAGCGGCTCCGAGGTGATTCTTTCTGGTATCCGTCCTCTCTCATACTGCTTTAAGGTTGGAGGATTTAGTTCAAGCTAGTCTCCTATGGTGAAGATCTCTGTATTTGTTAAGACTGTATGAAAGAAATCACATATAGTAATCATCTAAGAATATATCTATACTATAATGGTTGCATCTAACATTTGCTCATAGTGTAGATAAGGCAGTCCCCGGAGCTAAGAAAACTACGCTATTCAAAGCAATCCGCCCCAAGGAAGGCTAGCTAGTCGAGTCTAATGCTAGGCTAGGTGATTCCTCTCTATCAATGACCGAAGCTTAATCCAGAGAGAGAGCTCACTATACCACCAGGTTGCCACATTTGCTTATGAAACAAGAACAGCTTATCCCGAGGCTCTGAAAGACTGAGGGTAGTCACTCAAAAGTCATCCGTCACTTCGCCCGAAAAGCACTATAGGGGATTCCGGCCAAGCGAGCATAAAAATACAATACCCAACTTTCTGTTTCAGCCCACTCCACTTCATTGACCGAGACTTTCTATTCTGAACCGGTTCGGTTAAAGACCTAGCCACGAGACCAACTCCGGGCTGTCGTAAAAGATCAATTCCCAGATGCTCCTTACTCGACGCCCACAGGCAAGCTTGTTTAGAGAAGGAGAGTTCTCTTCATCAGGGAAACTGCTCAACCTCCACTATTCCCATAGGCATGATTATGCACTAGCAGACAGAAAGTGCCAAGAAGAGAAAACGCATAACTCATAAGCCAAAGATGTATTCGATCCTGAATTGAACGTAATCTTGGCCGATTGGTTGGAAGGTAAGGATAGCATGATTGACTGGTTGCGGGGTCCCCTTGGATCATGGGGCCACAGCTATTTGGATAGATTCAGATCCTTTCATGTAGTAGAGTCTTTGTTTCATCCACTACTCCATACTGGTCCTGTGTTGGATCAATCTTTGTTTCGTACGGCTTGGGGGTGAAGGATCAATCTTCCACTCTGCGCCTGCTGCTGATCCATGTCATTCAGATGTTCCTCGTCCTGTTGATAAAGCACCTCTCCTTTGCTGTTCGAGTAAACAAGAAATGCTCGAGTTACTAAATACCTAAGGGCCCCTCTCTGATAAGGAAAGAAACGAAAGAATCTCAAATTGATGAAAAATCTGGTTCGATGGCTGTTCTCCACAAACCACAAGGATATAGGGACTCTCTATTTCATTTTCGGTGCCATTGCTGGAGTGATGGGCACATGCTTCTCAGTACTGATTCGTATGGAATTAGCACGACCCCGGCGATCAAATTCTTGGTGGGAATCATCAACTTTATAATGTTTTAATAACAGCTCATGCTTTTTTAATGATCTTTTTTATGGTTATGCCGGCGATGATAGGTGGATTTGGGAATTGGTTTGTTCCGATTCTGATAGGTGCACCCTGACATGGCATTTCCACGATTAAATAATATTTCATTCTGGTTGTTGCCACCAAGTCTCTTGCTCCTATTAAGCTCAGCCTTAGTAGAAGTAGGTAGCGGCACTGGGTGGGACGGTATATCCGCCCTTAAGTGGTATTACCAGTCATTCTGGAGGAGCAGTTGATTTAGCAATTTTTAGTCTTCATCTATCTGGTGTTTCATCCATTTTAGGTTCTATCAATTTTATAACAACTATCTTCAACATGCGTGGACCTGGAATGACTATGCATAGATTACCCCCTATTTGTGTGGTCCGTTCTAGTGACAGCATTCCTACTTTTATTATCACTCCCGGTACTGGCAGGGGGCAATTACCATGTTATTAACCGATCGAAACTTTAATACAACCTTTTTTTGATCCCGCTGGAGGGGGGAGACCCCAATTTTATACCAGCATCTCTTTTGGTTCTTCGGTCATCCAGAGGTGTATATTCTCATTCTGCCTGGATTCGGTATCATAAGTCATATCGTTTCGACTTTTTCGGGGAAAACCGGTCTTCGGGTATCTAGGCATGGTTTATGCCATGATCAGTATTGGTGTCTTAGGATTTCTTGTTTGGGCTCATCATATGTTTACTGTGGGCTTAGACGTAGATACCCGTGCCTACTTCACCGCAGCTACCATGATCATAGCTGTCCCCACTGGAATCAAAATCTTTAGTTGGATCGCTACCATGTGGGGGGGTTCGATACAATACAAAACACCCATGTTATTTGCTGTAGGATTCATCTTTTTGTTCACCATAGGAGGACTCACTGGAATAGTCCTGGCAAATTCAGGGCTAGACATTGCTCTACATGATACTTATTATGTGGTTGCACATTTCCATTATGTACTTTCTATGGGGAGCCGTTTTTGCTTTATTTGCAGGATTTTACTATTGGGTGGGGTAAAATCTTTGGTCGGACATACCCTGAAACTTTAGGTCAAATCCATTTTTGGATCACTTTTTTCGGGGTGAATTTGACCTTCTTTCCTATGCATTTCTTAGGGCTTTCAGGTATGCCACGTCGTATTCCAGATTATCCGGATGCTTACGCTGGATGGAATGCCCTTTCCAGTTTTGGCTCTTATATATCCGTAGTTGGGATTTGTTGTTTCTTCGTGGTCGTAACAATCACTTTAAGCAGTGGAAATAACAAAAGATGTGCTCCGAGTCCTTGGGCTCTTGAACTGAATTCAACTACACTGGAATGGATGGTACAAAGTCCTCCTGCTTTTCATACTTTTGGAGAACTTCCAGCTATCCAAGGAGACGAAAAGCTATGTGAAGTAAAAGAAGAAAAGGTCGCCGACTGCTACTAAGAACCTAACAGAACTTTTCTAAATTGAAGCATGGTTATCTTAAGGAGACTGTTTTCATGGAGCTTTAGCAACTCTTTCTTTCCTTCGCAAGCAGTAGCTTGTAACACTAGGGGGCCCATAAACTTGAAACAAATGGGCCGTTTTTATATCCTAGTTTTCCTTTTCCACTGCATCGGTACCTGTGACCTCAAACCTTACTGGAAGAACTCTATGACTCGCATCCCGCTTTCCCACTGTAATGGAAAGGAATGCCTACCGCTCAACTCCGTTTCATGCTTGAGGAAAGAAAGATGATAGAAAAGGTTCAATATTAGCGAATTGCCTCTGACTACTCTTCCAAGGCTGGTAGAGCTATCGGATTCTCATTCACTTAGTCAACTTCTTTGATCACCCCTTCTGTGAGCTACATAATCGATTCTCTTTCTGAATGGAAAAGAGATTGGAATCGGTTTCGTTTAGCTTTCATTGTTGAGTGAAAAGGAAAGCATACAATCTTCATGGTGAAGGACCTCTACTGCCTCTACTAGTCCTTATGTATTAAGCACGCCCTTCCTTCTTGCTATGCTATGAAGAATCCCCAGCCGTCTTTGCTTTGGTCTGCGAATGCTACCTCTTCTACTGCCTTCTCAACGGGTAATGAACCAAAGGCAGTGTCTGAACAATCCGAGATTGCCTTCGCCTTTTTCACTACCCCTTTTCAGGCACTTGGTTTAGTAGGTGCCAACTTTCTTTTCTACGAGTAAGCTTCCTAATCCTCATTCCTCAAAAGAAGGTCCTTTCTCCCGGTACTCGTTCTTCAAGCTATCCCGCGCATCCAAGCCCTCTTTCTTTCTTTGCTTTGGCACTGTAGTTAGTGACTTATTAACATCCCTCGCTCTGGGTGACCTACCTGGAGAGAAGCCAATAAGAAAGAATGACTTATTTTCACCGCTAACTCTTCGTTCCGAGTCGGCAAGAGCAATCAGAGTTTAGGAAAGCATTCCCATAGGATAGGAGGATTGGTTAGCTCATTAGACCTTTTGATTCTTTTATTATCTTTCTAGTAACTTTGAAAGAAGGGATTTTTTCTAGCTTAGAGTAAGCCGGGAACAAAAAAAAGGATTTGAATCCGGAACGCTAAAGCCCTGAAGTTGAAAAAGGGAATGTAAATGCCAACATTGCATTCCAATTCCAAGTCGGTCGTCCCTACAAGACGAAATCATTTCTGCTTTGTTACGATTGATAAAAAGAGGAGCTCCTCAAGGCATTCAAAATGAGACTCTTCTGGATAAGTATCATTAACTAGTTAGTTGATGAGGATTTGAAAGGTCAGAAAAAATCCTTTCACCAAGAGTCCTTCTTATCCCCTTCACGACCTGTGCAGATCCTCTAAAACATTCATCATATGATTATAGGAGCGTCATACCTGACTTCGGGGGTCGGAGTCGAAGTCAAGATCGTACCAGTCCGAACAACCCTTGGGTTTTTGATATAATTAGAATCTAGGCCGCAGGTAGGCTTGTGCTCGGCTTATGATTTTGACTAGCAACCGCTATTAAAAGAATCTGCTCCGCCGTGTAGTCCAATCGGGATCTTTGACTCTTTACTTATATATTCAAAGAAAATCCCAACCCTTCCATCGCATTGAGCCCCTGGGAGGACCTTCATTTTGACACATTAAAACAAAAGCCACCCCCCCGAATCGAAGGACACCTTAAAGTACACGACAGTCTGGCTTTTTTTTTCTTTCGGAGCTACTCCTCGTCTTGATCAAAAGTAACGAATAAGAGTTCCACATTCTTACTTAAAGTCTATTTAGAGTTCGCGGAAAAGAGGCACTCGGGGATATTCACTGCCTTGTCATCTTGTGTGGTATAGCAAAATTCCCCTCTGTCTTCGAATTTTGAAGAGAGCCGTTTCCTTGATATAATCCGAATTAGCTTGCTTTTTTTTTTCCGACCTTCAATGCCTTCGATTAGAACTTTCGGGGAATCGAAAGTGTGGCGTAGGTCAAATGTTGCTTAACATTCTACGAACCTTTTTTCCATTCTTTCTTGGCTTCCTATGGTTCTAGTTATAGGTCTTCCTCTTCCTATGGTTCATTGGCTTACTTCCTTGGTTATTAGTACATGCGCACATACGTACACACACGTTCTTTAATAGATAGTTCGCCTTCTGGTATCGGCTCACTATTATCCAATCAAGGTGCCCGGCTAACTCGACCAAACAAGTTTGCTCGGCCGGGCCGGATTGTCTTAGGGCCCAGTAGCTTCTAACGAACTAGGCCCGTTGGTCCGCTAGTGGGGCAGGACGCTTTGCAGCTACGTTCCCTCCCTTTGCGTACGGTAACTCTCTCGATCTCTTCGGTCTCTCTTTCGTTCCCTCTCTATCTCTACGGTCGTACACTCTGTTGATAGTTCGCCAATGGCTCACAATCAGACAATCATAGTATGTTCGTTCGTTCACTTTGTTCTCTCTCTCTCCTTCCCCTCATCAACCTAATTAATGAGAGCCTCCCCCTCCCCTTACAGGCTTGCTTTCACTTTTCTTTCCGTAGTAGTATGACTCTTCTGTCCGGGTCTTTCAGATCATAAACGTGAAGAACAGCTTTCGAATTGATTCATCTCGGCCTTAGACTGCTACGGTTAGCTCTTGCCCCGAGCACTTGGACTGGCTATCTCGAAAGAAATGCTTTCATATCATAGCTGCTGACTTGGTTTTGAAACTAGGAGCTGAAGGAACGGCTATTGATTTTTTACCTAAATGATTTCATCCGGAAGTGACTGCACTCGCCTAAGCCAAGGCCAAGCTACTTTCATAACCATCAGGAAAGCCTAGCTATTTGTTCGTTCCTCACTCTGTCCCTTACCTAAGCTAATTGAATGGAATCAGATCATCCGTGGTATGTTGGGTGTCATCCTATCCAGTACTGGATGCAGTAGAAGGTGCTCTCGGGCGAATTCCCGGCTAAAAAAGTACACTGAGTTAGGCGAGAATTGTCTCAAGATTGACTTAGGGGGAATTAGGAGTTGTTTGGAGGTGGGTACCATTACCATGGAAGAGGTAGGTTATCCCTGAAAAAGGGACTCGGATAGGAATATAGACTAGAAGCTGACAGCAAGCTCTTAGTCTTGGCTTTTTCTTCCTTTATTTTATGGAGACAGACAGGGTTACTATCATACTTGGAGCACGAATTCATATGTAAGATGCCCAGTTGGATCACTAATTCGTAGATTGACAATCTCTAGAAAGGGCCTTTTTCCAAAAAGATTCCTAATCGAATTTCGTCGATATTGAATACCTTATTGACTTTGAGACTACTAATAGCAACGAAGCTGACTCGACCAGTTTACAACTTCGAAAGAAGGAGAGCGGAGATCTTTCTTTCAATCGAAGGGTCATGGGGCTAGAACCCATAGGCACCGGACTGAGGTATGAAATGAAGGACGAGTTTCACTCGCTTCGGGCTCAAGCTTAGATAGAAGAGTCCAATGAGCCCAAATGGAAATTCGATAGAAAACGAAAGCTGAGAAAGTCACAATCCATTGAATAAGATCGGCTAAAGGTGAGAGCTCAAAAAAGAAAGAAAAGAAGTCGCTCACCCGCCTACGATTGATTGGAGACTTATTCAATAGGTCCTCCTTCCCGAATTATAGGGCGTCTAGCTTAGATCGCATTTGATTTCCCTTACTCTTGAATAGTCAAAGATTGAGCCTCCTTCGGACCCTCTTCTAAGAAATGATAGGTAAAGCGCTCTAACCGGGGGGCTCCATTTTCCTTTAAACTGACTTTGTCTTTTCCTTTGCTTCTTTATCCATTCAAGCATTGAGTGATCAAAGAATCTCTCTTTGAAGCTCAATGTACCCTCTTTCCTCATAGAAATGGTCCCCTATACTATAGTAGGAATAGTCTCTATTCTATTCTATTCTGTTTGGAGCTGCCCTACATAGGAGAAAGGAGGGGGGAGCGACTCGCCACAGATTTGAACTGGCACATAGACTAATAGGAAGACTGGCTTTCAGAGGTCTCTGGAGAAAAGAGTAGTAGCTTTGGTGACGCAGTTCGGTTGTCCCTCTACATCTGCGGGCTGGGACGTCCAGCCAACCAGTAGGGTGGAAGGTCTCTTTGTGCATTCTACTACTACCAGCTTTCCATCTTACTACACCCTCATGAAATCAAAAGGATCCGGCCTACGGTGTTTTTCGAAAAGGTTTCAAAGGCTCTCTCTTTTCAATGGAGAAAAAGTCCAAGCTCTCGGCGTTGGGAGAACTATCAATGGATTGGTTGCTGCTGGAAGTCGATAGGGAGGAAATGTAGGACGAAGACTTCATCAAGCAGTCCCGTGGAGCACCTCATTGCTTCTCCTTTACTTTACCTTTAGTGCTTTCAAGGGCGCAGGGAGACAATTCCACAGCTGCGGGACAAGGGTCAACGTAGATAACATTAGGCTAAGCGCAGCCATCAGAAAGCAGCAGGGGCCAGTGTTCCGTTAGCTGGGCTTGGTCATTCGCTTGGATGGTAAGAGGGATAGCTACCGTAGCTCGGAGGTCTTTACTCGCTACCTACATACATGGTACCGCAGCAAAGGAATTATACGGACAACCGCTGAGCCCCTTCATGATACCTATCTCGGACAGAGGATAAGAAGATAGATATTCTATACCGCAGCTACAAGGGGTAACGTAACCTTAGCCCGTTCACTCGGCCAAGCAGGCACGGCTGACGCCTACACCAACCTCCTTGGCCTACGATCACTACAAGGGAATGAGAAACCATAAGCTTTTCTCCTACCATTCCTTCTAACTCAGCCCTCTTCCTTTCTTCTCTTGTATTCAGGGCATACACAAATGAAACTATCATCTCCCTCAGCACACTCCTCTGAGGGCAGTTTCACTAAGCAAGTCACTTTCTGAATAGACTTAGACAAAATAGTTATACTAACCGAAGGATCCCAAATGACCCATATCCTTCCTCTTAGCTCATAGTTATTATCGTGGTTCCAACCGGGAATGTCTTTAACAAAAAGTTTGAGTACGGTCTCACCTTAGTCTCAATGAGGCTTCCAAAAAGTGCGTTGCTCTGCTTTAGCCAAGATCTTCCTTCTTCTGACCGCTTTATTAAACCCCCTGACATTCCAACAAAAAGTGTTGTACTCACTCATACTACTATTCCGTTTTTTGGGGCGTTGGCCCCGGAGTCACTTCCTCTGTCTTGCTGAAGACCTCTTCATCATCCAT
>JAIUCV010001771.1:0-65268 GCA_026724425.1 Erythrophleum ivorense | reverse complement strand
ATGAAGTGTAAGAAAATCTGCACGTTTTTTCTTTTCTTTTCTACGTTTGATCAATAAGAAAAACTGCTTGACTGGCTACGTAGTACTTTAATTTGCCTTAATATTCAGGTGGTCCAAGTGGGTTAGAAATTCCAGTACAAATGCTAAGTTGTCATACGTACCCCCCCCCCCAAAAAAAAAGCTAACGGCTACTTTGGGTGACCGTTATTATTATTTTTTTAATTATGGTCAAGGGTATTTTCGAATTTATTTGCGTCAAACATCTTCCATGAGTGATTTTAAGGGCGTATATTCTCATAGCAGCCTAATATATTTAAGGTTTTACTTCTAGAGTATTTTTCAAAAAAGTCAAAACCCAAGCAGCTTAATTAGGATTTAGGAGAGTATCTCCTCTTACCAACAATTGAGCTAACCCATTAGGTTAAATGAATGGAAATTTAACATGACAATAAGATTTCACTTGTGTGTGTGTCAACCTCTACGTGTTGCAAAGATTAGCAATCTTTACACGTGTCTTTTAGATTAAAATGCTCACTTTAATGCTAAAAAAAGTATAGGGTATTCAAGTCATTTTCTTATAAAAATAATATTGAGATATTTAAGTCATATGTGGAGAGTAAGAGGAATAATCATAAGTAAAAGTTGAGAGAAAAAAAAAATTATCTTTAAACCACAAATTGTCAATCATATAAATGTATAATATGTCTTTCTTGACTTTTGCATAAATGGTTTTTGCATGAATCTTCATCATTTGATTTGTGGTCACTTTCTTATGTCATATAATATCACTCTTCTCACTTGATATACTTGTTTTATATATATATATATATATATATATATGCATATATATGTTAAAAATGGCAGAGAGAGAGAGAGAGAGAAGAATAAAAAGAAGAAGAAACTCATCAATAAGTTAATGGAAGAGAAAAGGAAATAAAAGTTGCCAACCTACGTATGTCTTTTTGGTTGTACTCTATCAAACAACCGGGCGATACTGGACCACAAACACAGTAGCAAAAAGCAACGATGGAGAAATGTAGTAGATTTATTTGTTCTGGTTGTGGCAGAATAATGACACGGTAAAGAAAATTTAAAGGAAAAAAAAAAGAGAGAAAAGTGGAAGCTTATCAAAATACAAGAGAGATGGAACAAATTTACTATAAAAAGGCCCAACATAATACAGATATATTAGGGGAAATATTTTACCCAATTTCCTATTTCACCCTTCCTGAAGAAGCTTCAACGTTCTCAAAGTTACATTTTTACTTTCCTGCTCTAATTAAGTTGAAATGGCAATCCAAGAATTATGTCATCTTTTTCAGATAAAAATTGATTATATCCTTTAATGTTCTTATTCTTGAAGAAAAAATTTGTTTAGAGTTTCTGGGCTTTTCTTTCCAATGACTCCCTTGTGGATCCAAAGTGGACCATACCTAGGTACTATCCCCTTCCAATGATTTTCCTTTCAAGAAAAAAAGTTTGTTAAAAGTTTCTTTTTTTTTTAACTTCAATTATCTCAGAAGTCAAAAGCAACCATTATTTATGGCATCACTAAAGCACTGATTCAGGTACGTAGATGAAAAAATCTCTGGATTAGAAACGTTAAGCACATGCACATAAACATTGACAAGACAAAATTTATGGTAATTGAACTTCTCACCAATTTTATATTAGGGTATACTGGCGAGTTGTGAGTGGAAGAACATGGAAGGAATTCAAAAAAATAGGTTAAAATCAAAATAAAATGATGAGATCTAGAAGGCCAAGGACTGGATAATTTTCTCTATTCTTCATTTGGATGTTTAAACTTAACAAGGCTATAAACAAAAAAGTTCAATAATTATAATGCATTTGTTAAAATTCATATTTCACAGAAATGATTAATTATAATAATTTAGATTATTGGTATGCAATTTAAAAAAAATGAATAGCATAATATTTTTAGAATTGGTTTCTCCTCAGTTAATTGGAAGAACTTGGAACGATGTATAATGGAAAAGTCTATGTTGGAATTTTTTATTTGTAGATTCATATTAATTGTATATATATATTTTTTCTAAGTATGGGTTAGTAGATGGTCTATTGAGATATTATAAATTCAAAATTTATTAAGCAATCATATAGTCATTAGGCTTAATACAACATTTTTAATTTAAGTTTAGTTAGTGATTAAAAAGTGTGAGTTTTAGTAAAGCCCGAGATAGGAGAGTCC
Organism: Erythrophleum ivorense; assembly: GCA_026724425.1. Taxonomy (NCBI): domain Eukaryota; kingdom Viridiplantae; phylum Streptophyta; class Magnoliopsida; order Fabales; family Fabaceae; genus Erythrophleum; species Erythrophleum ivorense. The sequence continues at coordinate 63,056 of JAIUCV010001771.1, read as the reverse complement.
AGTGAGACACTATTTAAGACAAAGTTAGATCTCCTCTTTAATTTTAATCAAAGTACTCTTTTATAATTTTTAAATTTTCAAATTTTAAAAATTTTGAAAAAGAAACTACTTATTTACTATCGTTGCATTTATTATTATTTAAAATTTTAATATAGAAAACTAGAGCTTTTTATTTTTATTGATTTAAATATAGCTTTTGAAACAATTTCTAAGAACAGTACCAAAGAGTAAAAAGAAATAAAGAATTTGTTCAGATAATTTATTTTTAAAACAAATATAAAAGTTAAGAAAACCAGAAAAAATAGTTTAATCAAGAACTTTCTAAAAACCGGAAATGGGTCCTCTCAATTTGGGCCTCAAATTTGAGACCCGAATTCAACTCAGGTTGGGTTCATATTCTGTTGTTCAAAGCCCTGGTTTTGTGTGAGCCCAATCGAATACCGTTTTTTCAAAATTGTGTATATAATAAGTTAATAGCTTAATTCACTTTCTAATGTAAAATATATATAATCACCTAAGTTTTAATATTTATATAAAAAAAAAAAAGTGTAACCTAAAAGTGTATTGGATTGGACTTTTTTCAAAGTTATGGTTTCGTGTTGAAAATTTAAAACGTTTTTTAAAGGTATTATAAAAATTTAAATTCTATTTTTATTCATTTTAATATACAGTTTTAAAAGAAACATGTTTCAGAATTGGTTTTAAGTTGAGTTCGGGCTTGGGCTTGGACATCTCTATCTCAGTTAGGGGGCCGAGCCTAAATAAAAGATTGAGTATAAATTTTGGTCTTAACAAATGGATTAAAATTTACTTTTAGTTCTTCATAAATAAGGTATTTTTAATTTAATTTTTTATAATAAAAAATTTATTTAATTTTTTATAAATAAAGTATTTCTCAATGTGATCCTTTATATAATTATTTTTTTTATTTAGTCTCTTACAAATGAATATTTCTTAATTTGGTTTATAAATAAAATTATTATTATTATCTTTTTATTAATCTATTGTAAATAAAATTAATGATAAATTAATAAAAAGATATTATTTATAACCTATGAAAAAAAACATGCTATATACCATCGAATCGCTTAAATTTCATTTATATGGTTGATTAATAGAATGACATTTTTTATAATGGTTGTGTTACAAACTAGGATATGAAAATACGCCAAAAATAAAAGATAGATGTCCTTTCTTGGTAGAAGGAATGAAACTCCATGAGCACAAGTTCTAAAAAATTTTCTTCACACAGCCACACATATATCAAAGGAAAGAGAGCATTAGGGTTCTCTTTCCCTTTTGGGCTTGCTTCCTCCTAATGGACTTTACATTGATATTGGCCCATTTCCTATCTTGATACATAACAATATTCATCCCTTCAAAACAGCCTTGTCTTCAAGGTTGAGAACTTCTCACAGCATGGTTTGCAATTTCAAGCTCACAATGGTCATAGCCAAGGTGTTGTCGAAACACTGAAGGGCCTCTAGTTTCCCAATACAAATTGAAATTATCTCAAGCAAAGCAAGATTAACTCTCACTGTGTCAAGCTGATTTGACCATTTTCCCACATTATCTTTGATCATTGACCAAAGACTAACATCCTTCTCTTTCCCTGTCAAAAATTTTGCGGAAATACAAGCAATGCTCCATACATCTACCGCCGGTGCGTACTTGGAGAAAAAGGATCCACAAGACTTAAAAGTTAGTTGAGAACCAACAGTGGGTACATCTCCAATTTCATGTTCAAGAAGAGAGCGACTAAATTTCCATAAATTTAAAAGTAAAATAGATGCATTCGAAAAACATAGCAGACGCAAATATTTCTTCCCCTGATAGTAGTGTCTATGAGAGATTAGGCAAACATGATTCAAAAACCCAACAGATTAGCATCAATGAACAAGCAAGCTGTGGAAGCCGTGGAGAGAAAATGTTTGAACACAATCAATTGATGCCATTCCAACGATGAGTACCTTAAGCATTAGAGCATAATTAATCATATGGTTGGCAGTGAATGATCTCATGTATCTGATACACCTTGCATGACCTCTTATTAAAAGATTAAAGCATCCCAATTTGTCTCCAAATGAGGAATCAGCACCACACTGGAGAACTACTGCACCAGGCCTGAAAACTTCCATCACTTTGCCAATTATTGGTTTGAACAAGAAATGATAACTCTCATCATCAATCCCATCATTGAGCGGAACATTAAGGGAGCAGTATTTTTCTTTTCCATATCTAATATCACGGATGTCTCCAGTACTAGGAAAATGATCACCAAATTTATAGAAGGAAACAGTCATGACTCTATCAATAATGTAGAAAGCTTCCTCCGCGTTATTGGTAACAACCTTGCTTATAAGCATTTGGTCGAACAGAGGCATTTCATTATACACCTGATCTGCATCTCCATTAGCGGTAAATATATGAACAAGCTGTGCATCTGCAACTAAACTTCCAGTAGCAAAACCCTGGCAACCACTGTGAAAGAAAGGAACAAAGCTTCACATGATTCAAGCCGGAGAAAGAAACAGCACAAGTACATAGAGAAAGAGGAAAATTAATTATGAGATATTCAGTATCGTTAGCTGTATAACTTTTTTATATTACATAGATGACTAGATGACAGCTGATAAATTAAGAACTAATTAAGTTACATTGCCATGTAAGCCTAAACTAATTTACTAATGAAATAATACCCTATGTTACCCCCCTGCAAGTTGGAGCATGAATGTCTTTCATGCCTAGCTTGGACATTAAGCTATGAAATAGTGCTAGAGCTAGAGGCTTCATGTAAATGTCTATAAGCTGGTTATCTAAACGAAGAGGCAGTAGATGAATAATACCTGCTTGAAACTTTTCAAGAATCAAATGACAATCAATCTCAATATATTTAGTTCATTCATGAAAGGTAGGGTTGGCAACAATTTGTAAAGTGGACTGATTATTACACTATAAAAGTGTTGGATGAGGATGAGAAACATGTAAATCTGCTAAAAGGTAGAGTAACCATTGAAGTTCACAAGTAGTGGTTGCCAAGGCCCTATATTCAGCTTCAGAAGAAGACCTTGAGATAGAGCTTTGTTTCTTGGATTTCTAAGAAATCAAAGCCTGATCAAAATAAATGCAAAAACCTATGATAGACCTACGAGTATCTACACAACCAGCCCAATCTGAATCGGAAAAGGCTTTCAGCCAAAGATCAGAACATGATGGAAAGAAGATACTTTTCCCTGGAGCTGCTTTTAAGTATCTAAGGACACGATGTGCAGCTCTGAGATGAACATCAATAGGGGTAAACATAAATTGACTGAGTTGTTGGACAGAAAAGGAGATATCAGGTCTAGTAGTTGTAAGATAGAGAAGGCGACCAATCAACCTTTTATAAGCTGCAGGATCTGATATTGGTTGTCCGTCATCTTTACTGAGTTAAATAGATTTATTCATAGGAGTTTTGGCAGGTTTGGCTACTGTAAAACCAATGTCCGAGAGAAGGTCTAAGGTAAACTTTCTTTGACATAAAAAAATGTCTTCACTGTTGCGAACCACTTCCAGCCCAAGAAAATATTTTGCAGTTCCTAAATCCTTGATTTTAAAAGAATTATCCAGAAATGATTTAATCTCGATTTCATCAATATTGTCCCTTGCTAAAAGAACATCATCTATGTATACCAATAAGGCAGTGAAATGAGAAGTAGTTTTTTTGACAAATAATAAGGAATCACATTTGGACTATATGAAGCCATAGAATAATAGAGAATTGGATAGCTTGGCAAATCATTGCCGACTAGCTTATTTCAAACCATACAAGGATTTTTGAAGTTTACACACAAGATTAGGTGCAGTAGTATGAAAACCGAGAGGAGGAGTCATGTATACCTTTTTATCAAGATCACCATGTAAAAAAGCATTGTTAACATCAAGTTGGTGAAGATGCCAATGTTTAGCAGCAGCTAAAGCTAAGAAAAGATGAACGGAAGTGAGCTTAGCAACTAGGGAAAAAGTATCAAAGTAATCAATGCCCTCCGATTGAGTATATGCCTTAGCTACCAACCTCGTTTTATACCGTTCAATACTACCATCAGCTTTGTACTTTATTTTGTATACCCATTTACAGCCTATAGGTTACTTGCTAGGAGGAAGAAGAGTAATAACCAGGCCTGATTATCATCTAAAGCTTGTAATTCTGTAGCCATAGCTTGCTGCCATTCAGTATGCTTTGCAGCCTTAACATAGGTAACAGGTTTAGTATAAGGAAAAAATAGAACAAATGAACTTTCTATGGGAATCAAACAAAGAATGATAAAAAAGAACTGAAGACAAGGGATGATAAATATCTGAAGGATGTTACCCTAAAGTATTGAAGGAATAGATGTAATCATGCAAATAAGATGGAGGTTTCTTGGTTCTTAATGAATGTCTTAAAAAGGGTTATGTGTCTATAACAGGTTGTGGTGAAGAAGTATTATTGGTATATGTGTCAAAAGTTTTTGTAGAAGATGCAAGATTAGAATTAGTATGAGATGGAAAACAAGATGGCTTATGGAGCATATTTGAAGAAGAATAAGAAGGAAAAATAATATCAGGTAATGCAGGAGTGTCTTGTGGCAAAGGAAGTGAATCAACAAAATTGGGTAAAGAAGTAATGCTAGAATCATAAAAAGGGAAAACGGATTCATAAAATTGAATATGACGAGATATGAAAATGTCACGAATGGAAATTTCTAACAATACAAAACCTTTAGTACCAGGCTTATAACCAAGAAATGCACACTTCTTTGCTCTAAGATCAAGTTTGGTACGGTTAACAGGGGATGTGGAAGCATAACATAGTGAACCAAAAGTTTTAAGGTCTGTAAAATCAGGATATTTGTCATGGAGAATTTGAAAAGGAGATTTGTTATTGATAACTAGTGAAGGTAGGCAATTTATAAGAAACACAGAATGAACCACAGCATATGACCAATAGGCTTCAGGCATATTAGATTGAAATAGTAATGCACGTGTGACACTAAGTATATGTTGGTGTTTTCTCTCAACTAAGCCATTATGTTGGGGGCTTTCTACACAAGAAGTCTAATGAACAATACCTTTCGACTCATAATAAGATGGCATGTTAAAATTTACACCATTGTCAGTCCTAATGACTACAGTGACATGAAATTGATTCTCAAACAAGGTGACAAAATTTTTCAAAATTTCCCTAGTTTCAGATTTAGTTCTCATAAGATGAATCCAAGTATAACATGAAAAATCATCAACAATGGTTACAAAATATTTGTGACCAAGAGCAGAAATAGTAGAAATTGGTTCCCAAATATCAATATGTAACAACTGAAAAATTTTATTAGACTTTGACATGCTTATAGGAAATGGAAGCCATTTTACTTGGCATAGTGACATGTATCACATGGAAAAGACAAAGTATTACAAGGCATAAAGGAAAAGTTCTTATGTAAAAGTTCTAAAGTATAGTGAAAAGGGTGACCAAGGCGTAAATGCCATAAATCGTTAGGTTCTGTAGTTGTAGGAGTGACTGTTTTGATAGAAGCAAGTTGTGTAGAATCTATATTTGCATGTTTATAGATGTAAAGTCCTTTTTTCTACTTCAGCTATACCAATCATCCTTTAAGGATTGATACCCTATATATAACAATAGGATTTAAGAAAAATCAAACAATATGGAGCAATATCAGTCAAACTAGAAACAAATATGAGATTAAACGAGAATTCTGGGATGTAGAAAACATCATAGAGGATAAGGTCCGATTTAATTTGGACAACACTAAAAATTTGAGCCACAATGGTGGATCCATCAGGTAATTTCACATTAACAGAAGAAATTGGCTTGTAAGAAATAAAAAGAGCAAGGTTAAAGCAAACATGATCTGTAGCTCCGTTGTCAATGACCCAGGAGCTTGACTTACCTTAGGTTCAACTCACATCAAAAGACACATGATTCACTGAATGTGACATAGGCTTCGTCTCACACTGTACCATGCTAAATAATTTTTGGTATTATTCAAGAGTAAGCCCAAGAGAAGCTGTGGCTGGGGCTGAAGAATGAGCTTACTCCTAAATACTTAATTTGGATACATCTGAATTCACACCAACATCTTGAGTCAAAATATTTGTAGCCTTGTTCTGGTTCTTGAACTTGAAACCACGGGGAAAGCCGTGCTTTTTGTAGCACATATCAACTGTGTGTCTTGTCTTGCTACATTGTGTGCACACCCTAGAAGATTGGCTGGATTCTTGAAATCTTGTCGAGTTTTCTGGTAAACCTTGTTCACCAAGACCTTTGAATCAGTGACCATTGCACCACCTCTTTACTTTCTCTCTTGTTGTTGCATGAGTGAAAAGGCCTTGTTAATAGTTGGAAGAGGCTCCATCATCATAACTTGAGACTTGGTTGTAGCAAATCTCTCACTTAATCCTTTGATGAAGCGAATCACATAGTCCTCATCTTGGTATTTCTTGGCATACAGAGATGCTCCACATGAACATGATGGTACACAACGAAGATTAACAAACTCGTCCCAGAGGACTTTCAACTTGGTAAATACTCAGCAACAGTGAGATCTCCCTACCTTACCAAAAAGATTTCCTCCTAAAGCTTAGCAATGCAAAACACATCACTTTGAGCAAATCGATCCAAATGTCATGAGCACTATCAATCCATAAAATACTTGGGGCTATGGTTGGCGAAAGAGATTCGGTTAACCATGCTTGCACCAAAGTATCACACCTTTCCCAGGCGACACACGATAGATCGGATGGATCTGGCTTCTTGATAGTCCCGTCCACGAACTTAAACTTGTTGTTGGACATGAGGGCCATACACATGGCTCTAGCCCAACCATGATAATCCAATCCTGTCAAAGGTGTAGACACAAGAACTAACACGGGATTCTCGCCAGGGTGAACATAATAGGGGCTAGATGGATTCAGTGAAGGATCTTGAACCGCTACTTCAGTAGATCCTGAGGAGCCTTCATCGAGAGAGGCCATTAACAAATATGGATTTTCTTCAGAGACTGAGATGAGGAAACGAAATGGCCGAACGAGAAGCTCTTCGCTCCAATACCATCACATGATTCAAGCCAGAGAAAGAAATAAGGGAGTGTTTGGTTGAAGGGGAGGGGAGGGGAAGGATTAATGAACAATTATACCCTTATGATATTAGAATTAATTTTTTTTGTTTTTAAGATATTTTTATAAAAGAAAATTTTTTTATTTTTTATTTTTATTCAAAATATTTTTTATTTTTATAAAAAATTATCTTAAACTCTATTAAAAAAAATAAAATTTATATTATATTTAAAATAAAAATAAAGTAAGAGTAATTTGGTTAAACAAAACTAAAAAATTTTTCTCTCCTCCAAAAACCCCTACTTTTGGAGGGGAGGCACTTTCCTTTTCTTCCAATTCTTTCATACCAAACAAGAGGGAGAGCTTCCCTCCCCCTCCGCTCCAAAACCTTTCAAACAAACACTACTTAAAGAAAGTACATAAATAAAGAGAAAAATTAATTTTGAGATATTCAGTACACTGTATAACCATTTTATATTACATAGATGACTAGATGAGCTGGTAAACTAAGAACTAATTAAAACTAATTAAGTTACATTGCCACGTAAGCCTAAACTAATTTATTGACGAAATAATACCTTATGTTTTGATCTTATTAGCTCACTAATCTGCTCCTATTGTTCAAGGGTTGGATCAACACCAGTGGGGTTATAAAGACATGCATGTAGTAAAACAACAGACCCAGATGGGGCAGAACCCGGGTCCTCTAACGGTCCATGAAAATCAAGCCGCTACCCCACATTCCCAAAGCAAAATTTAGCTGCCAGTTCAAATGCTTCTATTCCACCGAGAACATCATGGAATTCAATAAAGCAAACATCAACATCACCAGATTCTAAAGACCAGTTTCCTAGTGTATCCATACTTACACACTAATGGAAACTTACGCAATGAAAAGGAAGCTCCTTCAACTTTACAGTAACATCACTAGGAATCTCTTGGAGCCAAACGAAATCCTTGAAAACCCCATCAGGATCGTTCTTCCCATTCTCAATTGATTTTTCTTTTTTTTTTTTCCTCCATCATTCTTATTTTTCAATGTACCCAGAACTTCATCCCACACTGATTTCGCCATCCTTAGCTGGTTTGCATTCGTCACATTTCCATTATCAGACCTACTGACATCTCCAAAACACCAAGATTGTGTCAAAAGGGTAGATGGAATAGAACAAGAATTAGAAGTAGAATGGTGGGGTTTCAGTACTACAGATGCAAGAAGTGCCATGCCTTTGGTCTGATCATTTGCAGCGTCCAGCAATTCTTGCGGCTGAGAAGAGTCGGAGCAAGATGCAACAGAATCGGTTTTCGCCGTAGGGTATGGAATCTGACGAGGGTTCATTAAAGCGTTGCCAATTCAACTTCAACAGCTCTAGTAACCTTTATTTCTGGTACTAAAGTATTTTGGTCATGAAAATTGTTGCTTCCACAGTTGGAAGATGAGATCCTTATTAGTTTGCATCAGGGCTTCAACGTTCATCAATCTTGAATCCAAATTAGAGATCCGATGATACTCGGGGGTTGTGCGGAAGACAGGAAGCGAAACAAAAAAAGATTATTGGGAAGAGAGCATTAGGCTTCTCTTTCACTTTACACATGCTTTCTCTTAATGGGTGGTCATTTCCCATTTTCGTTCAAATAATAATTTGAGAAAAATCAAATTAAAAGTTAATTTATTGTAAAAAATTAAATTAAAAAAAATAATTTTATAAAGAGCTAAATAAAAAAAATTTCACATTTATGAAAGAACAAAATAAAATTTTACTCCTCAAAACAATGTATCATCACTTTTTCCAATTTAGATTGTCATTAATATTAAGACATGGTATTTTATCAATACCATTGTTTTATTGAGTTAATATTAAATTAATTACATAAATGAGCACATGACTTAACTACGTTCTCACGAGATTGTTATTTGATGAAATGAAATTTGAAATCTTATACCCCGTTTGATACAGGGAAAGGAGGGTGTAGCTAAGGAGAGGAAAAAGAAAACAAAAGATAAGCTAGTTTGGTAGATTGGCATAGGCTGCCGGAGGGAATGAAGATTCTAGCCTCCCATGGAGAGAGAGAGAGAGATTTTTTTCACCAAGGCGATGGTTTGGAGACTTTTTCACAAGAATGATTTATGAAATCTCTAATTAGCCCTTGTCATTATATTATCCCATCTAGATTTGAACGACATTGTCCTTAGCGTTTTCCATCCAGATTTAAATTAAAAAAAACTAATTTAAACATTTTTACATTTTTTATTGGTAGTTTAAAAAAATATTTTCATTGAATTAAAAAATAAAAATAAATATTTTTTATTATCAATAATTCAAAAAATGTTTCCTACAAATTAAAAAATAAAAAAAATATTTTAATATTTATTAAGAGTAGTTAAAAGTAATTTCTACAAATTATGAAAAATATAATTATTTTATTACATTTTAGTTTAAAAATATTATGGTTATTTGTTTAATATTTTTTTATATTATTTTTCTCTCAACAAAAACATAAGAATGGAGTTACATTTTTATTCTTTTTTATATTATACCAAATATAATTTTAAATTACAAGATTTTATTCTATTCTTACTTATTTTTTTCATTTTCATACCTATCAAAATCTTTGGTATTGAATAAGTCATTAGTTGCTTTTTCAACTTCGGGGTTTTGGCCGAGTCAAAATTTTTAATCTGTTTCTTCATCATGAAACCCCAATCTACAACAAAAGTATGAAGCCAACCTAATCTGCATTCACAAGAACTTCAGTACCAGGCCTTCATATGCTTCATTATACTCTTCCCCATTTTTTTCGTGTTTTGTTGAGATTAAATTTGAGGATTTTTATTTTTTCACTATCGAGTTCTTTAATAAAGAGATCGACGATATATGTTTCCATGTGCATGTCTTCGTTTTGCTTGGTAGGGTGCTGGAAATTTTATAAATAGGGCCTTCTTTGTATCAGAATGAGGGAATGAAGATCATCTCGTGTCAGAGCGTGAGCGTATTGAGTTGCCAAAATACTTTGCCATCAAATACGATTGCGTGGCGTGCATCTGAAGCTTACTTGTAACGCACCTTTATTCAAGTATGCGATGATAGGATTTAATACCTTTGGTACGAGTGATAATTTCTATTAGTATAAAAATGAAAATTAAAATAAGAATGAGTTTTGATTGAATGAAATTTTGTTGTTTATAATCATATTTTGTATGATATTAAAAAAAATTGGTATTTTTTTTATTTTTTATATTTAGTTAGATTAAAATAATATAGAAATAGAAAGAAATATTAAGAAAAAGACTATAATACCTTTACTATATATTATGGAATAAAAAATTATATGTAATTATTTAAAACATTATCATCATTTTTTCGATAAATTTATAATTTTTTAATAATAACATGTTAAATTTATAATTTTTTATAAATAAATATATAATTCTCAATTAAATTATATACTTATTATATCATTATAAGAATCATATATTTATCATATTTTAATTAAAGAATATAATAATAAAAATATAAAGAATTACATATAAGTGTAATACTATAAAATATATATTATGAAAGGACATAGCAATAATTCACTACACCATTCCCACAAATGAAGCAACATTCCGTAATAAATATTATAGAAGGTACATTTCCAAATTTTTGGGAATAAGCATTCACAAATATTTAGAATGAAAACTTTATTCTAATAACCAAACATGTACAAATGGCAATATGTTAAAAATCAAACTGGACATTGCATTAGAATGAGAAACGATTCACAATGCAATAATTCGATTGTAATTGAACTAGGGTCAAACTGTTTTTATATATATATATGTGTGTGTTTTTGTGTGTGTGTGTGTTATTTTATAATTAAATTAATATATATATTATAAAATTATATTTAAAAGAAATATAAATATTGAAAAATTGTAAAAAATATTTTACATATCACAATAAATTCATATGAAATAAGTTGAGCAAAGTTTGCTCATAAAATATTATAAATTTCTATCATAAAATGTTAAAATCTAATTTCAAACAAAAAATAAATGTATAATCGACTTTTTAGTGGTTTAGCGCTAAATCAACCATTTTTTTTATTTTTTTATTAGTGTGACTGGCTTTTGACTAATTTTTTCCTTGGTCAATTTTGAAGGTTAAATGAACTAATTTCATGACTAATTCAATCAACCAATTTAGTCCATTTTTCATACATTGATAAATGGAAATTTCCTTTCCATTCCTAACTCTACAGTGGAAGATGCTGTCAACCAAACGAGGCAAAATCTCTCAATTTCTTATAAAATTAATTGATAGTATCAATTTTTTTAAGAAAATAAATATATAAAATTCACTTAACTACAACCCCTATATATTTTTCTCTACTAATTGCTTTACTTAAGAAGAGGGCTTCTTCTTTCTTATCCCATTTCCATAGCCTTCATCAACTACCATCAAGAGGTGGAGATTTTATATATATATATATATATATATATAAAGAAATGTTACTCAAACCATAAACATTACATCATTTCTAAACTAAAATTGTATCCTATCACTTATATTATCTAAAGATACAAAAGTATCGAATTGCTATGAATTGAGAAATTAATGTCTAAATGGTCTGGCAAATCACTTATAGAGTTAATGGAAGTGTATACTAAGTTTTTAGAAGGCAACACTATGATCTTGAAAATAGTAAAATATGTAGAGGTTAATTGTAAGAATGATTCATTACTTCTTAATTTCTAAGAAATTAGAACACATGATGAATTGCCTTGAAAAATGCTACTATCTCTTTCTACTTACTCGCTATGTGCCACACCCAATTGGTGAAACACAATATGCCGAAACCAAGCTGCAATGAGCATCCAATGTTTTGTTTGCCTAATATTATATTTCTTTAGTCAAAATATTATTTGCTTGTAATATGGAATGAGTTAACCTCCCAAAATCTCTAAGACACTCTTTTTGCTAAATTTTTAGTTATGGTTGTAAGCTTGGATACTATTAACTAAGTCTTTTAATTATTTGCAATGTATACTCAAGCCCACAATTGTTATCCTTGAATATATGATAGTTAGACGAAACCAAATAACATATAGGTAACAACTGAAACCATATTTACTGAATCCTCATTTGTGGAACTTACCATACTTTAGTCAACCAAATATATCTAATGGCTACAAAGCATCAACTCTCAATGAAGAACCAAACCAAACTACTTTTATAAATGGACATAACCAAAAAAAAAGATTAATGGATTCATTTGGTTCTTGGCAAAAAGGACATAGCTCCTCAACTATTATATGATGTGCTCAAAGTATTGATATTGTCTATAAAATATTTTGTGTTAATTTCCAAAGAAATACAATCACTTGAAATGGAAGATGAAGTTTCCACAAATTATCCCATGGCATACTAGCTGAATAGGAATCAGATTGTAACTATTGAGATAATATGCAATAACTATCAATCACTTTATATTTACCAAATAAATTCTACCTCCAAATAAGAGAATTAGCATGGCCCATAGTAGTAAAAGAAGTCTGAATTATTTGTTGAACCTATTATTATGAATATACCTTATTCAAAATTATTATATGCCACCTCCCATAATTATGCAGGATAAGATTGCCCATAGTTCAGTATAGACCTAGAGCATCTAACCACATGGACCACCAAAAGTGGTTAAATAAAGAAAATTTGGCTTCATTTCATACTTGCCATCAAAGGTTATTACAAATAATCGAGCATAATTTTTCAATACCTTTCCATATCTATGCCATTACTGAATGCTCAATAAACCTAATCTCACTTGTACATTGATAATACTTAGGCTACAAAATACTAGCAAACAAAGATATAAAGTCATCCATGGCTAAACGCCATACATGCTTCGCTCAAAGTTCTTAGTTAAAGACTCCAGTCTACTTAAACCCTAGTCCTCCTTCCAAAACAAGATAACAAATCGTCAACCATTTTAATAAATGTATTATTTGTTAGGACTCCAAATATCCCTAAAAGAAATTATCTATTCTCATATCAATTTCATAATAATATTTCTTATGAAGCTCAAAGTAGGATAGCAGGTATGCTAAGGTGGAATTAATCATTGATCTAATTAACATTATTTTACCTACTTGCTATGGTAAGACTGACTTCCACTTCTATAATTTTTTATCAACCTTCTCTACCACTTTTATTAACTTATATGACTAAGTTTTACTTTGACCCAAGTATACTTGCATGCCTAAATATTTCTCGAGACAAGTTTTATATCTTACTTGAAAGACATTGATGATGCCTTAGTCACTTAAGCACTCAATTAAATTAAGATTGATTTAATATAGTATAGATCAACCCTAGGTCATTCTTTCCAAGGAGCAATTTAGGGGTTAGTTTAAATTAATTTTAGATGATTATTTGATACTTGCTATTTTATGCAAATTCTAAAAAAAACTATCTCTACGCTAAATGCAAAATTAATTGAACTAAATGCATGCAAATGGGGGGTTTTAAATTAAGAAATTAAATTTCAACTAAAAGAGAAAAACTAAATAAGTAATTGAATTAGAATGCTCTAAATTGAAATTAAAGTGATTGTGCAAATGCAAAGAACAAGCAGGAGGCAACCAAGGTTTTGCAAGGAGATTTTGGCTCTCATTATTCACCAAAGATTGATTAAGACTAAGAGAAGTGATTAGACAGTAGACCAATGAATTTAATTAGCTTAATCCAAGGATAGGAAACTCTAAGCTCAAATGCATATCACTTAACTTAACTAGAAAACCCTTAGCTAATTCAAGTAATTTGCAAGTAATTAAGCCAAATAAACTCATCAAATCTTTCAACAATTGGATTCAATTAATTCTGAAAATTTGATTTCAATTACCTAATTGAACAATTAAGCAATCATGCTACCTAATTCAACAATCAAGTAGCGCAAGAAACCAAGATATGCAATTAAAATCATAACATTAATCAAATCAATGCAAGAAAACTCAAACATCAACCCAATCAGCATTATAAGGTCTAGAAAACCAAAATTCCAGCAACTACAAAATATAATTCCAATCCCAAATAACACTAATTCCAATCACAATCTAAGATAAAATCATTGTCCAACCTAAAACTAGGTTTCAATATTAAGTCTACATAGAAATTCCTAAAACTAGAAAATCTCTAAGTTCTTGAAATTGAAAGAGGAAAAGGTAGAAAAAATAAACTCCCCAATGGTCTTCAATCCATGTAAAATCAAGAGCTCAAGCCTTCCTCCTCCATGCTTCACCTTGGTGCCACCTTTCTTTTAAGCTTCCATGAAAGTTGTTCCTCTACACTTCTTCAAACTCTCTGCCATGAAGAGATAATGAAGGAGAATAGCCTTTTGTTTGATGAATGATGGTGAGTCAACTGTGAGGGAATGGCAACGTGTAATTCGAATGGCAAAGACAAATGAAGAAGCAATAAATTTTTGGTCCAGGCACTAGCTCCTCAGTCCGAAAATTAATGAATGATTCAATTGATCAAGCAATTCCTTCTTCCCTTTTCAGCGCCCTCTCCCTACCCAAGTCTAATCCGAAATACCAAATGAAGAAGCAGCAAATCCAATCGTGCTCCAAGTCCAGCGAGAGAGAGAGGAGTGGTCCATCCAAAAAAGGAGAGAATGAAGAAAATGCAATCTGTCCTCTCTGCTCCAAGTCTGGCGTCCTCTGTGTAGTCCAGAAAAACCAAAAAAAAAAGAATCAATTAAGAAGAAGCCAATCATTCCTCCCAGTTGCGCCCTCCATCTCGTGAAGTCTAGAAAAACAAATGAAGAAGCAGCTCTCTAGGCGTCCCTCAATGTCACATCCAGAAAAGCCAATCAAGAGGCAGCAGCTCCCTCTAGTTTTTTGGCATCCTCTATGTATATAGTCTGAAGGAGAAATGAAGAATGAGGTAATTCGTTCTTGCGCCTCAAGTGTCACGTCCCTCAGCGTCAAGTCCAAAGAAGCTCCAAAAGAATGAATTAGCACAGCATTTCGTCCCTCTCGTTTTCGGCGCCTCCCAACTCTGCAGTCTGAAAAGGAAATGAATCAGGGCGCAACCCTTTGACTCTTCCCCCAAAAAAAATAATAAAATGAAAATCTAATAATCTATTTACAAATATGCCATTATCAGTAAAATAAATATCAAAATTCTGCTCCAATCTTGACCCTTGATCCATTTTAATTCTTCAATTCACTTGCCCCAAAATTCTGCACAAATTTAATAAATGTTTTAAAGATTAGAAATATTCAACCTATCAAAAAATATGAAAAATAAAATATTATCAATTTAAATCCAAAAATTATCCTAATTAATTCAAAATTATATTATTTTTCAAAATTGATCAAAAATTCAAATATTGTATAATAAATCCATTTAAGCTAAAATTAATCATTAAAAATAATAATAAATGTGAAAATATATATATATATTAGCACTTATCAGACACCTAACAATATCTTTTTCAACCTATTTGGTATACATGGATTAAACATAATCATTGACTTACTGGGATTAACACATTGACTTGAGATTCAACCATGCCACAATAGAATATTACATACCTTATAACATATTGCTTCCATTGCTTTGAAAAATAACAACACATCATTTACATATGTAACATTTAGTATCCTTAGACTAGGGTCAAAATGTATTCTTATTTGGAGTGATAAAATCCACAAAAATAATATTAAGCTAATTACAAATAATCTAAGGGATCAACTTATAAGGGACATTACATAAATTGATGAGCATATAATCCTGAAGAGATTGCAGAGCTTACACTTAGGAATCATAATGATACATGTTCTATTCAAAACTTGTAGTAAAAAAACCTTCATTGAAGAAGCTTAAGACCATTCTTATTATATCTTCTTTAACTACATCCCAATAATTTTGATAAAACTTAGCATGGTAACCATCAGGCCCCAGTGCACTGTCTACTTTTAATTGAAGAATAACTTACTCAATCTCCATTTTTGTTACCATATTTAAGAAATACTATGTATGGACATTAAACAGACTAGGAATCTTTATTTGCTTTTATTCTTGCATAATCAAATCAACAAACATAAGTAACTTCGAAGCAAAAACCTATTAGAAATAATTCCCTATTATCAATTCAATTTGCCTCATCTCATGTATCCAATTTCCTATATCATCTTTAAGACAAGAAATAAACTCATTAATACAAAACTTTTTAACCAAATTATAATGATATTTGGTATTATAATCACCATGCACAAGCCAAGCCTATCTTGCCTTTTAGGCCCATAAAGTCTCTTCACAATCATACTAAAATTCTAGTTCCTGATGATATTCCTTCTCTTCTGATTCCAAATTTTGACTTGGAAGGCTTTCTTGAATTTCCAAAAACTCCCTTTCCATATCCCTAATATGATGCTTAATATGACTAACCTAATTCTTATTCCAATCTTTTAAAGCATACCAAAAATTATTTAACTTATAAACCACCTTATAAGCAAAAGACCCAATTACTCATTCGTTCTATTTACTATTAACAATATTCTTAAATTGAGAAAAACTAAATCAAAAGTTTTCAAAATGTAATAGGCATTTTCGGATAGGCAAAGTTACAGTAGTACAAAATACTAAAGGCACATGATCTAAAGCTACTACCATGAGTGTCTGCAATCTCAAGTGTGGAAACAATTCTAACCACTAGAAATTGCACAACACCCAATCTAATTGAGCCCAAACAACACCATCACCTTGTCTATTGTTAGTCCATATGTATCATCTTTCACTAGGTCTAATATCTACAAACTAATAAGCATCAATCACTTCTTGAAATAACTCCCACCCTTCTTAAATTGCATAACACCTAACCTAATTGACAGGTATCCATCACTTCTTAAAATTGTATAACATCTAGTTTAACTAAACCCAAGATAGAATCATCACTTTGTCTATTATCAATCCATATGTACCACCTTTCAATAGTCTAATATCTACAAACTAATAGGCGTCAATCCCACCTTTAAGTGTCAACAACCTTTAAGTGCATCCAATGCAGAAAGACTTCTACAAGCTAACAATTGTACCTATCATGACATCCTAAAAATAGGCTACCACTCTTGCAAATCATATATACACTAAAAATCTAACTATATCCAAATGACCAAAACTTTCAAGCAATCTTGTCTAATGGTTGCTTAGTTTCCATCAAAAAAGAAAAAGGTAAATCTAGGTTATATGTACATATTAACATAAAAGTCTTTAAACCATTATGACTTTACCTAACCCACGACAGTTCCAACTTAAAAGTATCATGGTGACCATTAAAGTTTTTTTGGAAAATATTCTTCAAACCTTTTAAAGTTGAGTAGATAATTCAGCTGCCTCTTCTTTCTCATATATTGTTGCAAGTGAAGCAGCAAATTTTTGCTATGTAGCACACATAAAAGGCTCTTCTTATCTGGTATGCTTTTTATATAAAAAAAATCCACAAGTGTATAGATCAAATAAGTAATATAGAAGTGAGTTCAATGTCATCCAACAGGGAAAGTTAATCAATTACTAATATTTCCTAATTATACCTATTATTTAGAAAAATTAGACAACTTAATTTAAGTAACTAACCAAGTTATCTAAGTTAACTACCTAACTAAGAACTAACTACTACCTAAAATTAAACTAACATTAAGTGACTCACTTATCAATTGAAAAGCTCTGGAGCTTAGAATCCTTTATTTACTTTCTAAGTTTGATTAACTCTTGATCACATTAATGAAAATTTCCTATTTTATATGAAATTCCTTTTCAGGATAATTCACACATTGCTATGTTAAATTTAGGTCTCTTTCATGTTCCTAATCTTAACACTAACCTATTAAGCACAAAAATTAACTTAAAACTACGTGATGTGACTTGGCGTGTACACAACTTTTGAATCACTTAAGTCTAATTTATATTTCTATAGATTATTGCCTCAGTATAGTGCTCTAATGATCTATTATAGTGATTAACCTCTAAGTCATCTCACAATAAATCAAGTAACAAGAGATGGCTAGCTATTCAAACAAGATAAAATTAAAGCAATAGATTAATTGAACAAAAGGTATACAAGAGTCTTCTTAATCAAAACTTATTTAGTAGATAGATTCATCTAAACCCCAAAAATTGGGAGTTTAGCTACTCATAACTAAAAACAAAGTCTTATAGACTAAATGTAAATGGTTCATAAAAACAAGCAAAAGAAATAAAAGATGAGGGAAAGCATTGTTCATGTGTGCAGTAATTGTTGGAAAGTGATTTCGATCTCCAAGGCATCAATCTCTATCTCCAAAGCTTTTTTGTAGTTGAAGCATGCTGCCAACTGCGTTTTCTAAATGTTTTTAATATTTTGCCCTATGGTTTCAACCTCCTTCTTCCAAAATTACCCTTAAACCTTCAGAAAATACATTAAAAGTACCAAACATAACCAAGCTATGTAACATATACCTAATAACACAACTAAGTCATGTTAATGATATGTAGGGAACACAAAGGGACGTGTTGGCTTTATTCTTCAACTAAAGACTCTCCTAATTACATGGCCGATGGTGGAAAGCATAAAGGAGGCATGTAGCTTTAAAAACTTGATTTTTGCTATAATTTGTTTCTCTATTTCAATCCAATGGCTTTAGGTCAAACATATAAGGTTTGCAAAAAATTAAGCCTTTCAATAGTTACATATCAAATATTAAGGCCAATCTAATATGTAATTTTAGCACTTTATTAGCTATTTATTTTACTGAGGGTAAATTTCCATGTTACCTAGAGTTCTTAAATACTGAAACGAAAAGCAATTCATACCATTGAGTTGACAGATAGGGAAAGGTAGGACCTAAGCATCTCAGCGGCGGGATTGAATACCCGGATCAAATCAGAGTTCACGCCGCGTATTATACTAGCGCTCGACAAACCATGTCTACATTGCTTAAAATCATATTCAGGCAAAGCCTTTTCATATTTAGTCTATCTTAAAATAAGTTTTGGTTGAAATGGTGATATGGGAATTTAGCCAAATGCATTTTATTTGCATAGCAAAACACTTGAATGCCCAAAACCCCACTTCTAATGCATGATCTTTTCTTAAACCAAACTCACTACGTTTAAAATATCTAAACCCATGATGTATCTGAAATCCTTACTTATGGCCTAATCACCATTAGCTTTTAGCCCATTTTATAAAAAACAAATCGTATCCCATTATAAGCACTCAGCTAGACATGTCATCTTTGTACAAAAGCCCTTCTTCCATGAAATTAAAACTTCATCACTCCACTTCTCTGATTAGGCCATGGTTACCATTGGATCCCCCGTGTTCAAATAACTTAATTTTTCCTTTACCTCTAACAAACGAACTACTTATGAAACATTATATGGCTCCCTTGTCACCATAGAAAATTGAATCTACATTTAGTGATGTAAAGTTCCATCAACCTCAACCTTTTCAATAACCAAAGACATTGGCCTGTCTAAATCAAACTCATTGAGATTTAACTCGATGATGTGAAAGGGCTAAGGTGATTTAAACAGCTCTTATATCTCAAACAGTGCCACATATTCAAACTCTTCACCACATTGTTCCTTTGATTCACCCAACAGCAACTTAATACAATTCAAAAAGGCCATGAACTCATCCATCTTTATGTCGTTGATCAAAAAATGATCCTCAAAAGTTGCTCTATCTGCATGCACATGTGAAATATGAAGCCCTGGATCTTTATATTCTCATCAACTTGTGTATGTTGGTGAATGTCTTTTGAAGCTTCTGTCCTGTGATCCTCTTCTTCCTCAAGGTCTAATTCTTTGCTTTCAGTTGATGAGTTAGAGCCATAAATTCATTTGACACCACTATATACCCTCTTGAAGGTTGTTAAGAACTTACAGGATCATTTACTAATATTGGAGAAGAATTATGAACACATTGGCATCCTCTATTAGATAACACCTACTATCTAACCTTAGTCATCTTCCTCAGTTGAGCTTGTGTTTGAAAATATATATATATATATATATATGTTGAACTTAAATACAAGAGGATACTGAAAATCTTTTACAAAACTAACCCAATATCTTTGAAATATCCTATTCTTATGTATTTGAATTGCCTGCCTCACTACCTTAAGGTCCCAATCACATTGACGATCTATATGTCCCATGTGCCCACATTAACAAAATATTCTAAATAATCTTTGAAAATGACAATCTACCTATACTCTCCTTTTATCATCCAGTTTGGCTCTAAAAGCCATTAATAATGGCAAAGAAGGATCAACCATCACTTTTATCCTTAGGAATCTAATGTTATGAGTAGGACCCTCCATCGCATCAAATTCTTTAAATTCTCCCAACATGTTACCCACCACCTTAACAACACCTTCATTGAAATATTTAAGTCAAAACCTCTATAATTGTACCCAAATTGGAATCTACAACACATGTAGCTTAGAAAGTACCATATTCAGCTATTATTGCTCCGTCACCATCAAGGTATTCTCCATGGTCTAAGGACCTTCCAATGAATATGCTTCTGATTAGTAGCATCCCTAGAACATAGCACGTATGTGTTTCAATCATATCCAATAACTATCACCTGTGCCTAAGGATTCCAATATAAATTGATAATCTTTTATAAATGATTCATTAGTATTTCCTTTATATCCATCACAATTCCCAACAACCGATTACCCTAAAACTATCTTGATGAACTAAGCATGGAATTATCAAAGCAAACATATGTGCCCTATTTTAGAAGTTGAAAAATATATGCTCTCCATTGGTACCTCCATTGCCATAATCAAAATCAAATGTTTTATATCTAGTCCTACTAATTTCAAAATAGCCATAACTTCTATTGTCTTGAAACCTTTGATACATAATGTTTACCCACCTTTTTAAACCCCAAAACCAAATTAGTAAAACCTATTACAACTTCTACACCAACCACAAAAATAATAGCTATTATAATGAGAAATGATATTTCTATAGCTCACACTAAGTGAACTCTCATGAAGCTATCGAACTAGAAATAAAGTATATCTTGAAGCAGATGCATTAGTGCAACGACATACAACTACCATCTCTTATTCTAGTGAGAAGGAGGACATTCTCTTTCCTATCAAAGGCACTTGTCAACATGCACACACACACACACAATCACTTCTAGTGATGATCTTTAGAGGTCACTTTTAAATGTTACCACAAAAGACTTTTCTTGATGGTTTATGGTTACCATTAAAATACTTTTCATGACAACCTTTGCATGTTCCCACTATATTTATTTTTGGAAGTGACAATTTGTTCCTACAAAAGATTTTTAGTGGTGACTTTTATTGTGTGGTCACTAAAAATTTTAAACCAAAAAAAAAAAAAAGAATATCATTTTAGCGATGATTTTTAATGGCAATTAAAAAAGTTGTCATTAAAAATATACTTTGAGTACAATTTTTTTAGTTATCGTTAATTTTTTTTAGTGTTATTTTCAATTGTAAGAGCCATGTGCATGATATTTTCTTCATCAACTCTCACAAACCCTACTTTTAAAGCTTCCTTTACCCTTTTAGTTCATTATTCATGGGCTCCTCCTCCATGATTTTTTCTTCTCTTATCTTTTTTAGGATGATCATGATACAACCCTTATTTTGAAGTTTTATATATATGTTAGTGAGCAATAAAACTCAAACATATTCTTTTTATTATTTGAATTCTTAAAAAAAATTAAAATAGTATATATTTTTTCAAGTTAAAATTTTCTTACATAAAATTTACTTAAATAAAATGACAATTAAAAAATCAAACATTTTAAATAACTATTAACATAAAACAAAATATATAGAATGTGTTTTGAATATATAGTATTTTTTTATAACATATTAAATTGATTAATTTAGATATAAATATAAATAAATGTATAGGTGAAGTTGATATCATGCTATTTGGATTCAAACTTTTAAAATAATCACAAAAATTTTTATACTTAACCTGAGTGAATAAATTTTGTTGGTGTGTCTGGGATTTAGGGTTTAGTTGTGTGGTTATATATTACAGTCGCATTGTTTTAAAATCATAAATAGTATAGCTTTATTTTGAGTTACGCATAGAATTAACTTTCTGGTTTTATTTATTTATTTTTGGCCTCTTTTTTAAATTTTAAATATTTTACATGAGTGTCCGTACAACACGAACCCTAGCCTAGTTAAACGTGGACCAGCCACACCAGACCATTAAGGCTAGCCCGTAACGGGCCGGTCCGGTCCGGTCCGGTGAAGTTTGGACCAGTTTTTAGTATAAACGCTTGAGCCGATAGTTCATATATCCAAAACGATGTCGTTAGGTACGTTGAGGAATTACTGAAACTAGAAACCCTAGTGGGTTGAATATTTGTAAGAAAGCTATTTTGTTTCTCTCTGCAGCGGCTTCGCATCCTCCCTGGTTCTCTCTCTGCTTCAACCATGGCTACTGGGAGGACTGTCAAGGACGTTTCGCCTCACGAGTTCGTCAAGGCCTACTCGGCTCACCTCAAGCGATCCGGCAAGGTAGAGGAATATACCACTGTCATCTTACTTTTTCTTTGTTTGTTTCTTGGGAAAACAGGGGTGGCATGGTAAGAGGGAAATTCCACTGTGCTGAATGGAATGTGTCTCACTGGTGGCAGTTTTATACTTGTGAATTATGTAGTGTTTCTCAAGTGCGTGTTTTTTAGGTCTTGCTGATTTGATCTGATTCACGTGCTTGCTTTGGGTTTTGTTCAAAACTTGCTGCCATGCTCTTATGATTGATGCCATTCTGTTTAAAATACAGGCTTTGTATGATATAAGTTTATCAATTGTCGTATTCTTATATAGATTTTGTTAGAAAAATTAACATATATCTGGTCATTGTGTTTCTGGGTAAGCATATGCTTGCAGTGTCTAGCAAGTACTACATAGTACATACACTAAAGTGATTTTCTATCCTAATGTGTTTATTATTCAATAACAAGTTCGGGCACCCCCTTTAGTTTTGTAACTATCATCCGCTTTATTTTGTTCATATTTTTTGGTTAGGGGGGTTGAGTTTATATGGTTGCCAGAACATGTCTTAAGTTGATATAAGATTGGCTAAATGGTCAATGAATACGAATATAAGACTATGATTCTATGTGTTTCGGGTGAAGGCGGGCACGAGGGTGTGAAGTGATATCATCTTGTATTCTGTGTTCCCATATGTGTGTGTCTGTGGAGGGGAATGAATAAAAATTTGTGTCAGAGGAACAGCTGATAGCGAACTAGAGATGATATATCAGGAAATCAGAATGACCCTGAAAATGAAGATACAGTTGTTCCTACCTTCATCTATTATCATTGCCTAATGGTCTAGCTATTTATCTTTGCCTGATAATGACAATTCTCCACATTATATAGTGTACTGCTTTCTGCGTTGTTTCTCATGTTTGTTGATTGGATTAGTGCTCTCAGTTCTGAGAAACGACATCAGTGATATCTCTCATTGGGAGCTATTATTGATTTACTGAGTTCAAGATTGGTAGCTTTATTGATTCTTTTTGCTTTTTTGGGGCTGCTTGGTTCTGAACAGATGGAGCTTCCTGAGTGGACGGATATTGTTAAGACTGCAAGATTTAAAGAACTGGCCCCATATGATCCTGATTGGTACTATGTTAGAGCTGGTAAGTGAATATCCCTCATATTGTGCATTTACCCTGTTTAGTGTGCAAAGCACCTCCTCTGTTTGTAGTTGCAATGATAACTTTTGTGCTTAATTCAATAACGATTGCAGCCTCCATGGCAAGAAAGATCTACTTGAGAGGCGGCCTTGGTGTTGGTGCTTTTCAGAGGATCTATGGTGGTAGCAAGAGGAATGGTAGCCGTCCTCCTCATTTTTGTAAGAGCAGCGGTGCTATTGCCCGTCACATTCTTCAACAGTTGGAGAACATGAACATTATTGAGATCGACACCAACGGGTAAGGAAGGACTCCTTTGCCTTTTTCTTTTGGGATACAAGCCTGTTATATGCAATGCATTAATGGTAGATGTATTGAAAGTCTACTTATTTATTTATCTACTATCTATTTAGTTGCTCTTTTTCTTTCCATTTTCATGCACTGACAATGGTTGGATGTGTTATTAATTAAGCCCGGGTATGGTTAGATTCATGCACGACTTTGATATCATCTATTACTCTGATCTACTTTCAATAAAGTTATTAAATTTCAAGGATCATATTAGGAAAGTTGGGTTAATATTACTGTGGTTGATTGTAGATTATAAAAGGTTCATTATCTTTTTATTTTTGGGGGGGGGGGGTAAAGATTGTTATATATTATAAAATATTCTTCACTTATAGTTTTTTTATTAGCTTTCTATGAAAAAATTACAGTATTTTCTCGTACATGTGAAATACGGTTATTATTTATTGGCTTTCTCTAGGAACTCATTGCTTCTTCTCCTATTCTTGGGGATATTTTTGGGACTATTCTTTGGAGAGCTCTACCTCTCAAGAGGTCAAGCTCTCTCAAGATTTAGGCGATTATTTTGAAATTTGTCATAATATTTTATGACTTTGCGGGTTGATCTAAAGTATCCTTATCTCACAGTGGCAGGAGAATCACTTCCAGTGGTCAGAGAGATCTTGACCAGGTGGCTGGTCGTATTGTGGTCGCACCCTGATCTGTGAACTGCTGAGGGAGGCTAGCATATTCATCCAGGTTTCATTTTTTCTTGGAGTGATGTGACGGCAGATTGTTTGATGAGCAAATTTTGGTTTTAGATTCTTAAAGTGTCTTTTAAGTTGAACATATTTAATATAATGTTGCTTTTGGTCTTCTAAATGATTTTGTCTCACTTTACCTTCTTTCATCTTATTCAATTCTCAGTTTAAACTTTCCCGTTGGTTTAACGTCTTACGCTTGAGATGAAAATTTTCACATATATAATCAGACACATTCCAACTTAAATTTGCTGCAATTTTTAACTTTCCATTGCCAGATATAATGCTTAAGGCACACTCTGTCAACGACACCCGGGTCTTATGTTCTAAATCCTACCATGCAAAGACGCTTTTATATATATATATATATATATATATATCTCTCTCTCTCTCTCTCTCTCTCTCTCTCTCTCTCTCTCTCTCAAAAGTCCGTTTAAATTGGTTTAGTTCAATTCTCATTAAAAAATCAAATAATCAGATTGAATAAATTAACTACTAAACTTTTTGTCCATTGTATTTTTTTGGGTAAAATTGTAGTTTTGTTTATATGCTTAAAAAATTGTTATTTTTATTTATTAAACATTAAATTTTAAATGAAGTTAGAATTTTGTTAGTTTTAAATTGTAAAGTTTTTTTAATGTCTTTTTATATGTAAAAAAAGTTTTGTAAAAAGAAGTATTATTTAATTATAACTTAAATTAATTGAACTTAAATCAATTAAGAAAAATAAGACCAAAACTGATAGTTGGTAATAATATTTTAGTAAATCAATTGCTCTAGTTTGATTTTGCTTTAAAGATTGAATAAACGTAAGACAAAATTTTTGAGGGAGATGATGGCAGTTGAATTGAGTAAAATATTTTTAAAAAAATTACTTACTGTTTGAAATTAGGTTTTTTATAGTAAACTGAAGTAAATTTTGATTAGATACTTTCATAATTTGTATTTCAGTAAAACAAACGCAAACATTTGTTAAGAAAATCATGTTTTTGAAACAAATGTTAGAGTAAAGATTCAATGGCAAACTGTAGGAGAAAGGGGGAAAAAAAGGAATAAATGGTATTAACTTATAAATTTGAATATATTTTATAGGTTAATGCAAATATGTATTATATTAAATATGTACAAATAAAAATAAAGAGAGTGTTTTATTTTTGTTAAATTTAACTTATAAATATGTGCAGTTAAGTTAATGTACTGGCAGAGTTTAGGGTGCGCACATCGCCCCCTCAACTTTTCAAAAATTTCATATATTTGGTGTGAGTTATGATATTATACTTTTATATCTTTTAAAAACTTGAATTTATTAGATCAAGCATAAATATGTTTCTTATATGATTGGGTATATAATTTATGTATTATTCAACAATTTAGTTTGAACTCAATAAACTTGTGCATGTATTATATATATAAGTCTAATTAAAAAAATCTTTTTCTTCTCTTTTCTTCTTTTTTATTCTTAATACTCTCTCTACCTTTTTTTTTTCTTTTTTTTTTTTGTTTTCCTCTCACATTTGGGATCTTTAAGTGTGAGCTTCTTGAAGTAATCTTTAAACTCAATTTAGAATTTTTAGCATTTTATTTAAACAACATATTATGAAAATATAAATTTTTTAATAGGATATGAAAAATAATTTTAAAACTCAATTTGCCCTAGTCTAGAAATCTGTCTCTGCCACCACTAAGTTAACAGGAAATATTTTAGTAAACAAAATTAAATTAAAGTATAACATAAATTTTTATTTCAAAGGATGTTTGTATATAATTTGAAAATAAAAAAATCTAAATAATTTTAATAAAAGTCATGAGAAGTTTGTATAATTTATTATTTATTTTATTACTACTTAATCAACTTGTAGAATTTTTTGGCTTAATTTTAACTAAATTAATCATGTAAAAATTAAATTAATAAATGTTGAAAGTACATTTTACTAATGTAGCGTAGAGCAATCAAACTAACAATTTAAAACTGAAAATATCTATATACTAGCATTAACCCTTACAGATTTAAGGATTTTAAAAAAGTATGGGTTTCATAACCAAAAAAAAAACTTTAAAAAGGAAAACGCGAGTCTCACAAATAAAAAATAAAAAATGATACAGATGAATAATGATAAACAATATAAATAATATCAAAACCATGCATGAATAATAATGAATGATGTGATATTATAAATAATGCAGTAAACAGTGCCAATCCACGGATTATATATATATTTATATATAATAGATTCTAATAATAATCTTAGAATATTGTAAAAATAGTTAAAATATAAGTAAAACTAAGATATTTAATAATGAAACTATTTATTCTTTTAACATTTTCATAATTATTTTTATTAAAATTTAAATATAAAATATCACATGTAGTTAAATGGCAAGCAACCATATTGGGCAACCTATCTTAAATTACACTGAACAAATTGATTTTAAGCCAAATTATAAGGGCTAAATAGTATTTTACCTCAAAAAATATATTATTTTTATTAAGTGATTCGTTTTGTTCCTTTCTTGGCTGGACTCAAGCTAATGGCTATATTATATCAAATCCTCTTTCATTGTAAATGACTTTCTTTCTGTGATTTTAATTTTTCAATGTACCAAATTTTGAATGGTTTATGATGAAATGAACTTTATGACATTTTTTTAATATATATATATATCTCTCTCTCTCTCTCTAAGAACATCTAGTTTACTCTGCACATTGATTCCAACTTTAAACCTTGAATTTTTTTTCCTAGAACTACTTTGTAAAAATAGTTCAGTCCCGGCTTTAATTAAAAAGAAAAAGCTAAAAATTGTTTGGGTAATTTAATTCAAATTGACATGTTAAAAAAAAAAAAAACTTCTACGAGCAACCTGTTATAACTCTCTAATAAGTCGAAAGATACCTAATTGCAGACTCGTTCAAGTAGAATATATACTGGCAGTTTGGAATCTTTAAAATAGAATAATCTATTTCATTTATGACTTTTCCCATAATTCTTATTTAGAAGGATACTAATCAATTAATTCACAAATAATAGCGTGAAACTAAGATGGAAATTATAAGAAATAAAATGGAGACACCGTTACATCAATATGAAACATATTTCACTTTTTTTTTTTAAATTAAAGACATCAGCTACAGGAATAAGGGAGAGAAGAAAAATGAGGGATAAAATGCAAATTCGTGTATATTAAAATGGTATACTATTAAACAGGTAAAACTATTTTTTGTTGTACACATTTGATATTATCTTGTGGTCTTACTTGTGTTGAGTTTTTTTTTTAATAATAATTTTAACGATGTAAAGTTATTTATTATATTGGTTTCTAAAAGAATTTAAGGGTATTAATTTAATCTTCAAAATTTTATTATCATCAATTTTAATATTTTGACATCATTTTATTTTTGACTTTAACTCAGTTAAGTTTAAATTGATGATAATATATTTTCATTTAAGACTAAATTAATGATAATAAATTTTCAAAGAATAAATTGATAAAGATATTTTCATGGACCAATATGTTATTTGTTTTTTAATGATTTGTTCTCAATGTCATAAAAAAATATATTCGAATTGATAAAACATATATATTATTTTTTCTTACCCACTCAGCTAACATCTTTGGATTATACACGTTTGATATTAACTGGTTATTAATTTTTAGCATCCAATTCATTTCTATTTTTTTTTTAATATTTGAAAATTTGAATACGTACACTATATATATAGATGAATTTGTTTTAAAAAATGTTTGAAACTTTGAATAGAAAAATATAACCGAGTAGTATCCACATTTAAATTTTTCGATGACAAATGATCGTTCCCCAAAATTAATTTATGCCAAATACTTATCTGTCACAATTAACTTTCAATTACAGATTGATAACTCTAAGGCAGCGTTTAAAACAATGACATTTTAGTTTTTCAAATATTTAAAAATATGTTGTAAAAAATTTAAAAATTATATATATATTCATATATAATATTTTAAAAATTATTTAAAACACATGTGGATACATAAATTTTTTTATGTTTAAATATTTTATAAAATTGTTAAATATTTATAATTAATATATGCTGTCTCATACCCTAAGGGTATTTTGATATTCTAATGAAAAATGAAATAAAAAAATTTATATAATATCTATTATATTCTTGTAATTATTACTCAATAACATATATTCTTTTTTATTATTTTTTTATAATAGAAATATTAAAAGTCATTTTTTATTTATAAGATTTTAAAAAAAAAAATTTGGGCACAGGTTCCTTGCTGCACCATAGACATGCTATACAGCGAAGAATCATTGGATTTAAATTTTTTTAAAAAAATAAAAATAGTAAGCCCCCTCCAGGGCTACGATGCTGCGTAGCACCGCAAGCCAGATCCTCTAATTTTTTGTATATCAATCTGGTCTAATAGTGTGTTTCAATGACTAGAGATTAATGAAATAGGAAAATGACATTTTCCTTGAAGTTTTAAAAATAAAGAAATAGAATGAAATAAGAAGGTATATATTTTCCTTTCCCCTAAAACAACAATTTTTTCCCATCCCAAATTGGATTATAAGAGGGAATACCAACTTTTGCTTATCAATAGACATCTGTACCTTTTAAATTTTATAACCTAATTTGTTATTATCATTTATCCAAAATTTATATTTTTGCTCCAAATTGATTGCGTTGTTTAACGGGATAAGTAACTTCCATTTTATTCTTTCCCACAAATTTGATTATGAATATAAAACCATCATTATCATATTTAAATTTTCGTATAAAATTCTTGTCCCTTTTCTAATTTTGAAACTCTTTGATTTTTGTTTGTCTCTTTTGTTGAAATTGCATTTAATTTAAATATACTACTATATTACTTATCAATAAAAATAGTGACAAAAGAAAACCCAGAAAAGAAAAAGAAATACAAAAGCATATTGTGTGAGGTTGTAATTTGAATAATTTTGTACACGGCCTCAAGACTATCAATTGGTAATATGAACCCTCTCATTTATCCATAAAAGGATTATATTGTAATTTAGTATCTATAATATTTACCTTTCTATTGACTTTTAATTAGTATAACTTTCAAACCAAGTTTTAAAAAAATGCTGTCTATTTCTCTATTAAACTTCCAAATAAAATACATTTATTTCGTTTTGTTCTCTTTCTTGTTTGCAATTATAATTCATTATTTATGCAAACTTTCAAACATTGCCTAAAAGTCTTGTTAATATGTTTCTTTCTTTCATTTTCTCCCACGTTAAATATTTGCCGTTTAAGCCGAAACGACTTATGGCTTGCTGGTTGGTGTACTACTTTAATAAATTATTAGTGAAAGTAGAAGAGCATTCAAAAAAACAAATTGTCCAATATAGGGAATTGATCAGACAATCTATAAAGTCACAATTAATACCCGCATAACTAAATAAGCTGAATTCCATAGACATCCATAAAAACAGAGATTTTAGCAGAAACATAAAAAGAAAAGAACACAGATGCAACGAGTGTAATATGATAAATAGTTATAAAACTCGACAATCTTGACAACGTCAATTTATATATGATCCCACTTAATAAAGCTAAATTATTTGGATGAACTTAAATAGGACCACATATGATTAGGAGAATTGTGAAGAAAAGAGTGCAAATTAACATCGACCAAGATCAAACCAAGGACTTGTGGGAATTCTCATTTATAAATATGCAAACTCCTAATATAAACATATATATGTTAAAGCAAAATGAAATAAATTACTTCAATATATAGTGGCAAAATTCGCAAAATCTCCCCGAACAGAAAAAATTGTTATCAGATACTGATCCTATACGCTGTTTCATCCTCCAAACAAGCCCAAATTTATCTTAAATTTCTACCATCCAACGTGAAAATGCAACAAGATAATATTTAAGATCATCAATATTGAAATTGCTTTGTAACAAAAGGAACTAAGAGATACGCTTTCGCTAATTAATTATCTCTGCTACCTTGAGGCTACGGTCTGTATCTTAAACACTAAATAGAAAACATACAGCTTCGCACTCTCACTATGAAACTATGCACAGAGCAAGCCTCCCTTCTCACTCCCAAACCGAATCACCGACAGGCACAGCAATAACTTTGCCCTGCGTGAAAGCTGCTTAATATATACATTAATGAAAGATTTCTTAGAAGAATTCAATTTAGAAAAAATAAATTGATAAAAGTAAATATAAAGATAAATATAAAAACATATAACATACTTTTCAGTCGAAATCCAACATAGCTACGAGTATTTCATAATTAACTTGGTCTACAATGTAGTTTATAAGGCTGATCTATGGTCTAGCTAAGAATTTTTCTACATTCACCCATTAATTTCCAACCTACCAACATTTTCTTCACCATTTACTCAGTTGCCAATCATATCCTCACGAAGAAGACACTGAGCTCAGGCCCATTGTTCCCATCCGGCATCATCATATAATAAGTCTCCGAGTCCTTCGATCCGATGACGCGCTCGAAATATGCCCTCATGTACGAGAGATCCCCGTCTTGGGGGTCCGCCATCTCGGCTGGGAGCACACCAACACCGGTCGACACGGCATGAAGCAACTGCATCACGTTCAGATCATCTTCGCTGGGCTCTCTCTTCACACCATAACCAGTTTTCTTCCCGTTACAGTACAATGTCCATATCGGCTCGTCAATGATCTTCGTCTTATCCATCAGATGCTTCTCGCACTCTAAGGCGATCCTCATAAGTCCTGTTCCCATGTCCTGAATGAGCTTCCCTGTGGGAATCGCCAGCTCCAGAAGAAGAAACGGAAGGCACTTAGGGTTTTCTTGGAAAGCAAGGTTAACCCTAGCTTTCCGGTGCCCAAATAGGGTTCCGGTGATCCTCGTCCCTCCGTGAATGTACTTGTCTGCCCCCTGGCCTCCCGGGAGCGAGACTGGGAACTTGCACGACGGTGCAATGATCGGGAACGACCGGAAAACAGAACGGAATTTTCGGAATAATTTGTTGGATTTTGTTTGTTGTTTCTTGGTCATTGCTGGTTGTAAGGAGATAGGTGGACGGACTGGTATCGAACCTCCTTCAGGGCTGGCGGTGGAGGCGGCATGGGCAGGTGAATCTTCTGGCAGCTTGGGCGGTGGTGCCATTAGCTTATTCTATGAAGCTAGAAATGGGAAATTAATTAGTACGTATAGGAGGGGAATAAAATGACAAATGAGGAGGAAGCTAGAAAGGTGTTTATATGAAGAAAACAATGTTGTGGGAAGCACGTTTGGTGGGTGTATTTTTCTTTGCTTCTGGTTATATATATTAAGGTTTGAAGTTTGAAGACATGTCTGTGTTTTTATAGAATTTTATTTTTCCTCTTATTTCATAGTACTGACTTTTGGTTAAGGTTTCAGTTTTAGTTTAGATTTGGTACAGAAGAGAATAAGAGATCCGGTTAATTAGTTCAGTTCAGTTCAAAACTTGAAATATTTAGCTAAAGATAGATAAATTAAGAGTTGTGTTTGTGGTTTATCACTTTTAGAATTATCTTTCTGAAAAGAGCGTGGAATTGTTCTGTCAATTTGACCCCACAGCTGGGAAGGGAGAAAATTTAAAACTGTTAATTACCAGATAATGTTTTTAAAGTCATTTTTTTTTTATTGTAAATATAGTTACTGATTTTAAAGGATTCTAGCTGCCCATAGAGTTGACTTTGTGATTCTGATAATACTTTAAAGAGCCCATTTGTTTAATATTTAAACTTTGAACACATTTTGATTTTTGTTTGTTTCTTTGTGAATGTATGGAGTGGCATGAACCAGCAAATGTTACAGCTTGGTCTTGGCCACATTTCCGCAGGCAGAGCGGAATGTTCTTTCTCTCTTTTTTTTTGGTCTGTGCTTGGATAAGTATTTCTTTTTTGGTTACAAAAGAATTTTACAAATGTATAAAATTTGAAAATGCGAGGTTTTGCGATTTAAAATAAATGTCTTGTTTAAATAATTAATCATTACAAAAATTTGTGCTCTGGCTGCGAACCCATGGTACAGGCATAGTCCAAGGTTTGGAGGTTTGGGTCTTACCTTAAGGCCAGGGTTGGGTTTAAGTCTAGCCTATTTTGTTTCGAACTCATCTAGTATGAGAAAACTGAAAGAAACAATAAATTAAATTTTCACTTAAAATAAGTATCTGAAAATTTTATTTTCACAAAAAAAAATTATGATTAAATTATTTAGAATTTACTGCTTATCCAAACAAACTATTTTGTATTAGGATATTCCATTCAAAGTACTCTCCAAAATAACTTTTTCTCGTTAAATTACTTAATCCAAACACACCAGGATTTTTCTCCTATATTGGGGGAGCCAAAACTAAAAGTTATAATATAATATTTTTTGAAAACTTATAATTACTTTATATTATGTATATGTATATATATATATATATATATATATGAGAAAGACAGTATATCATTTTAAAATTAGGAAAGTCGACAGCATGCCATTGTGCTTGATTTATGCAACGCCATGACGTAGCATGCGTATTTCCCAAGTAAATCTCATTTTATTTGATTAACTTATTAGTTAGCTTTCTATGAATTATATAACTAATCTCATGTTAAAAAAATAATAAGAATAAGATGGGTTGATAACTTGATACAACAAAGATAAAGTAAAGACAATTATCAAATATATATGTGAGAAGTGAATATATAGTTTCAAAAACAAGGCAAATGTAAAGGGCAATTTAAAAATATTAAACAAAAAAAGATGAACTAATACCTTTAAGAAAATTAGAAAGAACATGTCAAATGGAGTAAACAAATGAGGAAATGAAAATATGATCAATCAGTAAAAAAATATCGAAAGATAATGGTGGACCTAATTAATGATCTCCACTCTTTCTTTACTTTTCAATTTTTTAAACTTATTTAAAGCTAAAATGTAGAGTATCTTGGTATAGAAGTTTTCGTCTTTCTTCAATTTTATTATTTTCAAAAACTTAAAATTGTTAAAGTAAGTTGTTTAAAAAATAAATAATAACTAATAATATTTTTTTAAGTATGACATACATTAAATTAATATATAATTTGTCATTTATTTACTTCATTAACTAGCAGCTATATTATCATACTTTTTATACACATACAAACTTTATTTTTTTGAGGGCACAAATCAAAATGTTAGATAGTGAGGAGACTCCTGAGTAAAATGCAGTAAATGCTCTACTCTCTTGTAAAAAATGACTTTATACGGCTTCCCTTACGTTATAAAAACATATAAATCACTCTTTATACTAAAAGATAGTACAACTCTATAACTTAGCAACCAGATTGCTTGCTCATCCCGAGGGATAAGTAAGTGTTGCCTAAAATTCAGGTTATTTATATTTGATCTAGATAATTTAAATTTTATTTTATTTTATTTTATTTTTATTTTATTTTCATTTATCATTTTTTAAAATTGTCAGTTAGAAATCATTTTTATTTTTCATTTTACATGTTTTAAAATAAAAATAAATAAAAAATTAAATATAAACTATTCAAATTAAATCTAAATAGTCCAGATTTTGGACAGCACTTCCTTGCTCATCCCTTTAAATGAATAGGGGATCCGTTTTCTTGGACTTGCTATTATCCAGAAATATAGAAGAAATTTTTCCAGAAAAAAAAAAAAAAATATATATATATATATAATGTTAGGAAAAACCTAAGTCAACTCGGGGCATTGTAGAACTTAAGAAGGAATTTATCTTTCTAATCTAGTAAAATATATGTGTATTTCTAATCCAGTAGAACGTACACGTAGGGAACAGATTAGTGAAGGTATTCAATATCTTGTGTGATGAATTTTATCTTATAAAAATTTTTGAAAAAAAAAAAAGGAAGGAACCTGTCTCATTAAATATCCTGAAAATAGTCTTCTATATTAGGAGGCATAAAAGTCAACCAATAAGTAATTTTTTTGATATGGAACAAATACTGTGTCTTTGCATGGTGAAATCTTGATCCAATAATATGGACATCCAACCCAAATGACTGCTGATAGATTAATTTATTTAGTTTGAACTTATTGTAAGACCAATCAATAAATGAAGAAATGCACCAATATATATATGAGAAGCAACTTTCAATTGAAATTGGAAAACAGTTTGTTTGACATGATCAAGAGGTTTGAATCCTCTGCGTACGAGTCTACGTTTTGTTAACTTTTAACATTATATTTAAACCAGATATATTGTGTTTATTTTCTTTTAGATTAAATTGATTTCTTGATCTTTATAATTTTATCAAATTTTTAATTTGATCCGTACACTTTATTTTTTCGTAAATCGATTCTTGTAATTTCAAAATTTTGTAAAAAAAGCCCTACGGTCAAGGTCCATTAAGACATTATTAACTAAATGCAGACGGGGCAAATGATATAAGATGTACTTAATGGACTTGGAATTTAACCAATGATCACATCATCCACACTTTGTCACACAGGCTACACAGAAGAAAAAGAAATGAGATTACCCATTTTCCCATGTCTTCTTCATTTTCTCTTCATTGAGTGCCCTGCCAATTTCCACAAGCACTTCTCCAATGCTTCTGCATCACTTGGCTCTCTAAGGTCTAAAGAGAGAGCATAAAAGAAAATGAAGCAAAAGGCGAGCAGCAGAAAGGGTATGATTCCTAGCAAACGTTACAGGAATGCCGCGTTGAAGCTTTGCATCAGGAGGGACGATCACTGTCTTCGGAATGACCGTTTTCTGAGCATGTGTGGGTGTGCCTTCATGACATCACTGGTTTTGATGGAGCTATCGATTTCTTCGACGCGGCCGTTGGAGTGAACTATGAGAATTACATCCACTGCTCCGCATGGAAGAATGCAAGAGATGCAAGATAATAAGGTATAAAGACCACATTAAAAATTTGGTGAAATTATAAAATCTAAGAATTCAATTTAACCTTTTTTTTTTCTATTTATGTTTCATGATTTGAATTGCTCAAACTTACTATTTGAACACTCTTTTATAAATTGCTCTTATAAATATGAATTATTTTTCTTTCTTCTCTGCATGAGTCGTGGATCATATAGATTAAAAGGGGAACCCCAGAGGAGATTAGAGCAAGTTGAAGAAGGGTATTCCATTGGTTTTTATTTATTCTTGTAACATGCTCTAAGAACAATTTGATACTATTGAGTGCATGCCTAGTTTTTTTTTTGTTTTATTTTATTTTAATTTTTAAATTTGTCGCGTGAGAAGTAGTATCTTCTTAGATGCATAGATTGTCAATCAATAGAGGCTACGTGACTAGATTGCATAATTAACATTGAATAAAAATTTGGGTTTCAACAACCTATATTCATTTAGTTTCCTTTCAAACAATCAAAAAATAAGAAAAGCCATTTTCAGAAAACTAGTTAAATAATTTTTAAAAAATACAAAAATATATTATTTTCAAAAAAAAAATCAAAAATATAAAAGAGAGAAAATGAAGAGAACAAAAGTGTGAGGTTTATTTGGTTTTTCATAAATTAAAACACACTCATCCATTCTCAAATTCATTTTATTTATGAAATCAAATTAATTATATTTCTTACTCTTTTGGCGAAAATAATTAAAAGACACCAACCAAGTGATACAGTTTTCTATCCATTCAAATTACATAAACTTTATGTTATAGTATATAAACTCTAGGCTTTCATCCCATCTTGCTATTATGGAGTTTCATTTGAGACAAAAAAGTCCAAACAACAATATGCACGAAGTCCAGGATTCAAGAAGAGAGATGGTATAAAAAGAAAGAGACAACCAAAGGGTTGGGTTGAATGTCTACTTAAGAGAAGAAGAACTATTTCCACTTCGTACAATCTATAGTACGAACTGATATGCATGAAATTTATTTTACCAACCCATGTTGAGAGTGTGTTGAAGAAATCTTGATGTTGCTTTTATCTTGCAAGACAATCAAATGTAATGTGGAATATCATGCACAACACTTTCAATGTCGTATACTTCTCCAGCACTATATGTATGACCTCAAATATATGAAAATGAACTTATTTTTACTGGAATGGTAATGATAAAAGTAATTAATTTTTTAATATTTATATGGTATAGTTAAATAATTAGTGCTTGTGTTATCATTGGTATTCTTTTGTAACGTATGTGCCAATTGAATGTCTAATATCATTGCTTAAAACACTTGAGTTTAATAGAGATATCTCAAAAGGTACAAAAGTTTTTATTCATTGTTCATGCCCTCTCTCAAGTGTTAGCAACAAAAGTGGTTATATTACTTTTCCTCTCCCCATATGTAGGTTCAAGTAGCAGACCTGTAGAAGAGACAAGTCATGGAAAACAGATGCACTTTCATACGAACATCCAATAGCATCAACAGAATGAGTGAATTGACTTTTGTATATGTATATGCATTTGTTTTGTACATCCAACAGCAACAGCTATTATAACATTTTGTATATGCTCTTGGTCTAATCATAGCTATTATAACATTTTGTATATTCTTTTGACGTAATCAAAACTTTTGGAAGATTATCAATGAATGAACCCTTTTATTGAAATTGAGGTATTCATTGCGTTTACCTCTTTCACTCAACTAAAATTCAAACAGTGTACAAAAGTTTTCCCTATATATTGCGTCATATATGCCATCATCGTGCTATATATTAATTACACCATGTATGTGCTCTTGGTTTCTGATTTGTTGACAAATTTGCTAATGAATTAACCACTGCTTGGACTGTGATATTTGATCTTAGGAAAGTATGAACTTTGGCCTGACATGAAAGAAACAACTTGAACTTAGCATCCTCACTTGGGCCATCATGTATGTGCTGCTGGTAATTTAAAGTAGTAAACTATTTTAATAAAGCTAAGAAAAATATGTAAAAAAAAATTAATGTTTTATTACTTCATTTTATTCCAAAATTGAGATTACCTATTTATAAACTTACAAATAACTAAAATACATAAATAAGTGGTAACTAAATATAAAAAATCATAAAAATTAAATGTTACTTGATTTGACTAAAAATTAGACAAAATTCTAAACTTTTAGCTAACAAAACTAATTAAAAAGATTCTGCATAATTTTTTTTGTAACAATTTTAAATCACATCTCCAACATGTGCTTGGACTGCTTGAACTTCTGCGACCTCGCCGAAGAGAGGTCTTTGCGCATTGCCAAATGATTCTCTTTGGTGTATCTCTGTAGCATATATGGCCATGTCCCCACATACTACTGTTGATATACTGTAATGCCAAGATTAAAAAGTTAGTGATATTCTCTTTGAAGGGGCTTGACTTCATACTGGTAATTTGTTTCCCAATGAGAAAATAATTAAAGGAGAAATTGTGGAATGACTGCTCTATAAAGTTGATTGATTCTACAACCTTAGTTCTTATTTTCTATCTGGTAAAAATTCTAAAACCTCATTTCTTATTCTCTAACTGGATAAGCATCTAAGCAAAATTGGTGCAGTGATTTATGACATGACAAAACCATGAAAATCGACCAATATGCAACAAAACTTAATAAAATTCCTCAAATCAAAACATCATTTCCATATTTTGCCAACAATAAGGCTTATAACTAGTAGGAAACAACTTATTCGGATTTGATTGAACAATTCACATATTTACAAGAAGCTTGACAGCAAATTGAACAATTCAATTATGCTACATAAAACTCACTCCATTCGTTCATTTAGAAATAAATTATAGCCATAAGAGGGATGAATCAAGATTATATTCAAAAGCAGGACAATCAGTCAGAGGCGCCACTGAAATCTCACGAAAATAGAGTCACATTAACGGCCAGAGTAAATTTCCAAGCTCACACACGCACATTCATAACTGTCCCAGAAGATTTAAGGCAAGAGAACGGATGGCTGATAGAATACTTTAAGTGCTGCTGATAAAATAAGACTCACATAACTCGCCCAAAAGGAGGAGACGCATGCAGGTGGCGTTCTGTCAAGATCCGCTTCGATTTCAATGGTACCGAAGAGAAAGCGAGCTGCAGTAGAGTGAATTTGCACATCCTTATGTCAGATTGTGAAGAGAAAAATAAATAAAGTTTTCTTCTATCTTCTTGTAATTAATTAGTCACTTATAATTTTCCCGTCATCTTTGTATGATTATTTTAGAAAGTTCATTTAGTTATTTTCGATAATTTTAAGATCATTATATATCGGTTAAAAAAAGGGGGGGGGTCGTAACAAGTTACTATTTATTATATTATACTTGTCGCAAGTTAGGATTTTTTTATTGATTTGTGTTTAATTAGTTGAGATTCCTCTTCTCAGCCATTAGTAATGGAAGCATGATGAGCTTTTATTTGTGTGTGTGTGTGTGTGTGTGTGTGTGTGTAGCAATCAGGTGTTGTGTACGTATGTTCAACTACTGGTTGTAAAAAAGAACTCATGTTGAGACTAAATAATCCTTGGTGGTCCGTGAGATATAATAAATAATTAGTTTTACAACTGCGCTTCATAGGCAATCAAGTCATTAAAGAACGACGTAGTCCGTTATCATATATCAGTATGGACATCCATTTCATGGTTTTATTTATTACGGTCATTTGTATACCACTTGCAAATTCTTAATTTGAGAGTTTGAAATTTAATACACCGCCCATGTTACTTGATTCGTTGGCAATTAATTGGCACTTACCACTTGATTGAAGCAAAATTATGAACTAATCCCCTATGCTTTGCAATTAAAGTTGATAAACTAATCCATGATACAGCAAGAAGGAAAAAAGAAAAAAAAAAGTACATATTATATGTACTCTTTCCACCCAAAACCACCTTTCTCAAATCCTTCTCTGTAGCCATAGGCCATAGCCATGGTGACCACAAATAATCTCAATGCTGCGCTGCTTTGTAGCCCTGGCATGGGCCACCTCATTCCGATGCTCGAGCTTGGCAAACGTTTGCTCTCTCATCATGGCTTCGATGTCACCATCTTCATTGTATCCACCGATTCCTCAACCACACATTCACAGATAGTCCAACAAACTTCAAACCTTAAAACTGCCCTCAACATTGTTATACTCCCACCCGCACATGTCTCCAGCAAACTTGGAGCAGACTCCCCAATAGGAGCACGAATTGGATTAGCAATGGAGGAGTCACTACCACTTCTCCGTTCTGCCATCTTCTCAATGAAAGTTCGTCCATCAGCACTTATCGTTGACGTGTTCGGTACAAATGCTTTGGCCATGGCACGTGACCTCGGGATGCTAACCTTTGTGTTTTGTACTTCCACTGCGTGGCTACTTGCCGTCACCGTATGTGCTCCAGTCGTCGGCAAGGAAATGCTAGATCGGCATCTGAACCACCATGAGCCACTCCGGATTCCGGGTTGCAAACCAGTTCGATTTGAGGACACCCTCGAACCATTATTGCTCCGGGGTCAACCAGTGTACGAGGGGTTTATACAAATGGGAGTCGACATGAGCGGCGCCGATGGGATTCTTGTGAATACCTGGCAAGATCTTGAGCCCATGGCGCTTAAAGCTTTAAGAGATGGAGAGAGTTTAGGGGGGATCATTAAGGGAACGGTTTATCCGATTGGACCGATAGTGAGAAGCATCGAACCTCGACGGAACGAGGAGGATGAGGTTTTGAATTGGCTTGACCGGCAACCCGCCGAGTCGGTTATTTATGTGTCGTTCGGGAGTGGTGGGACCTTGTCACCGGCGCAAATGGAGGAGGTGGCTTGGGGTTTGGAATTAAGCGAACAGAGATTTGTTTGGGTAGTGCGTCCACCTAAGCAAGATGCTGCGAGTGGCTCATTTTTCAACGTGGAAAACGGCAACGCGAATTGCTTGCCGGAGGGATTCGCGAGTAGTACCGACAAGGTGGGACTTGTGGTCCCCATGTGGGCTCCACAAGCAGAGATTCTGGCTCATCCTTCGATCGGTGCATTTATGACGCACTGTGGGTGGAACTCGACGCTGGAGGGGATCACAAGTGGAGTTCCGATGATAGCGTGGCCGTTGTACGCGGAGCAGATGATGAATGCTACTATGTTGACGGAAGAGCTAAGCGTGGCTTTAAGAGTAAAGGTTGGGAAGAGAGGGGTGGTTGATAGGCAGGAAATACAGAAGCTAATTAGAAGAGTAATGGTGGAAGAAGAAGGCCAGTGCATGAGGGCAAGGGTTAGAGAGCTCAAACACAGTGCAGAAATGGCATTATCTGAGGTTGGATCTTCTTATAACTCTTTGCATCAACTGGCCAACTACTGTGAGGTTGATCTGCAATCAAAAATCTCCATGTGCTGAGGCAGGCTCATCAGTTTATTCACTCTAATGATATTTCCGCTTGTTTTTGCTCTCCCAAGCTCTTCATATTTCTCATTGTGCATTCATGTTATCAAATGCTCTAGCCAGTCGTGAACTTTTCCCAGTTATTTGCAATT
Source organism: Erythrophleum ivorense (assembly GCA_026724425.1). NCBI lineage: Eukaryota > Viridiplantae > Streptophyta > Magnoliopsida > Fabales > Fabaceae > Erythrophleum > Erythrophleum ivorense. Next base: position 21,824 of record JAIUCV010001771.1, on the reverse strand, counting down.
AACTGGTATTTTTATTATTAATAATCTTGCTTCCATGGCTACTTAAATTTTCTTGTAATATTAAGTTGATACTGAGCAATTTAATTAAAAGAGAAATAAACGATAACATTTACGGGGGTGATTAAAGATAGGATTCAAAATTATTTATCTGGCTAAATTAATCAATAAGAGATATTTAAAAAGAGAGAGTGAATTTCAACTTACTTAATCCACAACTTTTTTTTTCTCTATTTAACAAGGATATATATATATATATATATATATATATATAACAACACCCCGTTGTCTTGCTTCCCAAGTCACTTAACTTGTTTTATAAATCGAGTTTTATTATATGTATATATAATAACAAAATTGTTTACCAATATAAATTGGGTACATAACTAGTTCAAAAAGAAATTATAAGTTGACATCTCTACTTTAATGAATTTATGAATAGCCTAGTATATTATAAACTATCCATAACATGCAATCTAATCTATTTAGTTAGTGTTAAATATTAAATTAATTATTTGATATTATTATACATAATTTTATTAATTAATCTAATAATTAATTAATATTAATCCACAATTAAATATTCCAATAATATATATCAAAGTAGAAATATATCTGTCCTTTCCCAACATTCTGTCCCGGTTCCATCCAAACGTTTTTCGAAATGAACTGAAGATTTGAGTCAAATGCAGAGTTATTAAACTTGAAAAACAAAGCACTTCACGGAAACAAAACTAACTAATATTGTAAACTAATTTATACAGTTATATTTACCATTGATAAATTAAGTACTCCCTCGTCTTCGAAACTGAACTTCAATGCTATCAGCATTAGCCTCCTTATTTGCTCTTTTGGAATTATGCAATCTCACCATCAAATTATATGAGTTATTTACTACTCTGGTTAAAGTGAATGATTTGATTTATGGTTTATTGTATAAATATTTTATTTTACATACATTTGATTATTGTTAATAAAAATCTGAACATTAATGTAAATACAATCATAAATATGAAAAGATGATTGAAAATAGTCAATTCAGTAAAGTTACGAATGAGTCGAACTCAAACAGCATTCGGCTCATATCCATTCCTAACGTTTTCTGTTCAAGCCCCGTTATCCTAGGCGTGAGAGCGCCCATGTCAAGTTATAAATATAGGAGACATTATTGGCAAAAGTCAACAGAATTACTGATTTTTTTTTTCCCTTTCGAGACCTTCTAGTTGGGCTTTGGATCTTATCTGTAATACATGAAAAAAAAATATCTTTATAGAATATTTTATGGGAATTAAACAAATCACTGATATATTTATATATTTTTATATAGTTTGTCACGAAAAACACTTAACCATATTTTAATATTTAAAAAAAAACTACTTCACGAAGTCCCTCCATTGGATCGCTTGTCTTGGAATGTCCATGAAGCATGTTGTGGTTATGTCAGTCACGTAATCTGATACAAATTTGAACGACAAGTCAAAGTACTTTTATAAAATTCACAGAAAAATAACATATTGGGTGTATGTTGTTAATTATCAAAGAGAAAATGTCACGTCTAGCTAAAACCAGACCCTGGATTTTAAGGATTGATCAATTCTCCATCTTGATGGGTAAGTATATGAACAATTAATCAAGATTAATCGTAATTTAGGAATTGCCGACTTGAGGTTTGCAGTTGAAGTTTCTTTTGTTTCTTGTTATATACACGAACGATGCGCTCCTACGTAATAGACATGAAAACAAAAATCGATTAAAAGTGTAAACTAAATTAAAATATTACGCGAAGTAACATATGATTCGCACAATGTGTTAACTAAATCATCACTAAAGTTTGTGGCCAAGAAAAAAATCACGAAGGTATTTTATTATTATTATTATTATTATTATTATTATTATTATTATTATTATTATTATTATTATAGTCTTGTCCAAACTATTCTTTCCTGGGACAAGCAATATAAGTATCGAATATGACTATTGATGAATCCGTGGCAATCCATAGGCCCTCCAATGGTTTGATGCTGCGTAAATCCTGCATGACAGATTCCTGTCATGGACCCCAATACCTAAGAAGCATGGTGGAGAAAGGGTATAATGTAATATAGATATGAGAGACTAAAGTCAAGCTTAAAAGGACTTTTGCCAGCTTGGTTTACGAAATAATTTTTATGGTAATAAAAATATAAATAAGAATAAAAATAAATGTGAGTTTTGATATAATAAAATGATTATGTTTAGTATATCATAAAAAGAATAAATATTTTATTTTATTTTTATATTTAATTACATGAAAGTAGTGCAATAATAGAAAAAAAAAAAGATAATCAAATAATCATAATAACTCTAGTGTAAAAATATATTAAAACATTTATTATTTTTTTAATTTATAAAAATATTTTTTTAATTACCAATAATAAAATAATAATTTTGTTCAATAATAAAATAATAATTATTATTTTTAATTGTCAATAATAATAAAAAATAATAAAATAAGGGCAAAAAAAAGAGGAACAAAATCGAAATACTAGCTAGAAGAGGAAGTCAGCGTGATAATAGCCATATATTGGAAGGGCATTTCAATCGTCTAAGGGATACTTTCTTGGAATGCAACATATTCCATAACGTTTTGGATGAAATCCTGATTGATTAAAATTACACAACCACGATTGTTGATTGAAATGAATAACAAAAGAAAGAACCAACTAAACATGTATAATATTGCCATCTTATTTCCGTTCCATTATATATGTGGTGAATGATGCATCAAACTAAACGGGGCTTAAAAGACATGAGAGAGAGAGAGGGAATATAATGCAATATAGATTTAAAAGAAAAACTAGCTATACTTAGCTTAAAGTATGGGAGATTCCTTGGGTATGCCTTCGATATTTATAGAGGAATCCTTGTAGAAATAGTTGGATGTCTTTAGTAGGCAATGAGTTTTATGGGTCAGTTAAATCTACATTGAACTTATTATCCGCTAATTATGTGTAAAACAAAGTATTATATTACACATAAATTTATATGCTTTAGATTTACTAGGTTGCTAGCTTAAAATAGCTCCATGGATATAGGGATAAATTGCATTTTTTCATCCTGATGTCATTAATTGTAATTTCACTCGGTACTACCTCCCGGCAAAACTCACAAGTGAAAGGCATTGCTTTGAATAGCATTTCAAGGCAAGATTTCAGAGAAAAAACGACCATTGCAGCATGGGAGGAGGTAAGGAACAACTAGTACTGTTGGATTGTTCTTAGACGAGTTGGCAAAATCTTCTACTTCAACTGCTGCAAACTGTAGCATTAGCATATACGACTGCAGGTGAACTGAGCCCAATACAAATAATGCAAATTCAAAGGTATACTCATGCAGATTACAGAAATGGCATTAGTCAAATTTCCAGACCACTATAGATTATAAAGGACTGAATAAAAACAGGAAATTGATTCTACTTATAACTAGTTTAGCTACTGGAAAGCCCACTATTACAATACCTAACCGAACTCTAGCATGAAGGACTTCTTTGTAGGGTCTCTGTACATAATATGCGAATCTGCAGCTGTTTGCAGATCACTTTGATTAAGCCTTGGGACCTCAGCGTTGCCTTGTAAGTTTAGTGAGTAGGGATGATGAAAGTTTTGTGCCTGATTCAAAGCTTTTGAGAGTTTTCCCTGCAGAGGTTTGGTTCCAGATACTTCTTCTTGCTTGGAGTGTAATGACGTTGTAAGAGGAAGTTCTTGCACATTAATATCCACTTTGTTGAACATAAGGTTTGCAATTGCTCTGTCAATAGAGTTGGTCTCTGATTCCATTGGCTTCCTTTCCTCAGACCTACACATGAAGTTAATGTCCCGATCAAAAGGGTTTGATGATTGTAACATGTAAAAGACAAGCACAAAGTAGTGTTCTATACACTGGCTGTACCATTTTCCAGTATTGAATCTAAAATTACCAGTTCAGTAATTTGACATAATAATGTAAGCTAATACAAGGAGTCAGACAGTATGCAGCTTGTAAATCAGAGAATTGGATTATCACATTCCTACTTCTATGACTAGAACATAATCTGGATAAAAGTTATATGAAATATTTAGCCTGTTGGTAGGAATTTTTTTCCAAGCTGGACACTTACGTGGCATTTGGTATGGGAAGATCGTATTTTTCCAAGTACTTGAAAACCTATTGATAGAAAATTTGATTACATATATGGAGAGGAAAAAAAAAATCCCAACATTATTTAGGATACATACAACTCATAAATTTTTAAATTTTCATAATTCTTATACTCAAACATCTTGGAAATTATTTTTCAAGTACCTAGGTAATTAAAATTCCCATGTACCAAAAGCCACCTTAAAGTTTTGTTTTAGTTCAATAGAAATTATGCTAAGAAGTAAGAATTAAACCTAAGTATCAGTTTCAAGGCTAAACTATATGGAACTGATGCTGTCATCCATAACCCCAGATGTAGTAAGTTTCTTTTTTTCATTCAAATTCTAGTAATATGCATTGGATAACAGAAAAATTGTAAGGCTAGGCTACAACACTTGCTTATGTGGTTATGGTAAATGATGTCCGTTACAGTTTCATCATTAACATGCAGTAGTTAAAAGAGCAATAGTTAGAGGGCATAAATGAAACAACAGACATGCGCCTGATGCAAATAATGTACCTCACTGTTTCACTGTGATCAGTCTGTGGCATTGTCCTTTGCATATTAAGGTCTCCATCCTGGTCCTGGACCCCATGCTGTTTTGTGTTTCTAGCAAGTCGGTATAGGGCATCACGGAAGCAGATCCGGGTGTTCTCAGTGAACTGGTCATGTCAGAAAGAAAAGAAATTAGCAAAGATAATTCTTGAAATCAATCAGTTGCTATGCACTTCAGCTCTCAATCACTTCACCTGCGCAATTGCCATCTCAAGATCCCGTAGTATAGCTTCCTCAAGAGATGACTGCTGGTGCATACACTCATCTATACTGCTCTGCTCATAAGGGTCCAAGAGTTTGACTGGGGGCACCTTAAAGAGAGATTAAATAATAATTACGTTACATTGTGAACCTTGAAAGCACCAACCAAATGGTTTATTACATTTAAAATTAGAATGAAGGTTAGTTCTTTTGGTTTTTATATCTATTCAGGACCATTTCAACTTAAGAGTTTAAGCTTTTAAGTAATGGAACCTCATTAATTTTATTAATATCTGTAACACACTCACAGTGCTTAAAATGTGGACAAAGCATGAGACCATCATATCTAGTGCTACAACATAATTTTAATTACAAGAGTGGCGGGCTACAAGGATCGAACTCCCCCACTTGCCCATAGAGGCTCAGATCCCACGTTAAGGATTTCAACTCAAGTTTTCGCTATTGTATGAAGGTTCATAACGAGTTTTATTAATATCTCTAACAAAATTTTGTTATAATCAACTCTGTTTCTCCTGGAAATATTAGTATATATAAACGTAACACTAGCTTCACTCTATGGTTCGAATGGTTCGAAGATAGCCTTTCACCCAAACAGGAGTACATAACATCGGTAAGACATATATAGGAATTTCACTTGTTTCTCGTATCTGCTCATGTGGTTCATAGCAATTACAAGAACAGTAGTGCTGAAAAAGAAGACAAATACTAACACTTTTCTGTCTATACCCAAACTCACAAAATGATCATATCAAATATGGAGAACTCTAAACAAAAGAGAACTAGAGAAAGACAAGTAGAGGACAACCAGTTCCATCATCACAGTTAAAAAAACAGAGTTGAACCAGAAAATTGAGCAAGATCCAATCCTTTAAATCTAGAGGGAATTGAGTTTTTGAACAGAAGAGCAATTCCAAGATGAAAGCACCTGGGAAAGAATCTAGACTGAAAATATTTCCCACAAAAGGAACAAGGGAGAATATCAATGGTCATTCTTCGTTGTGAAAATTAATTAACAGAAATTGGTGGAGAACATGGTTGCTGCAAGCATGAAATTCCGAAGACCGTATTAGACATGTGAGAGAAAGAAACTTTAACCTTTGAAGTGCTGGCACACAGGTCTGGTTGAACACTAGATGATGAAGCAAGCAATAAATAATACAGCAAAGTTACCACGCAGAACAATATAATCTAAATAATGCATAAAACATGCTTCAGTAAGCGGCCTGCAAATAAGCTACTGCATCACAAATCTCTTGCGGGCCACTCAGATAAGTTATGTTTTCAGATTGTATTACAAATGCTTTGGTAACTATGGTGGCTTATATATGGAACGAAAAAGGAACTTACATATTTCTAGATTTTGAATTCTAATATCAGTGATATTTACTTTACAATCAAAGTTAGAAGAAACTGACTAACAGGTACACACTGCTGCCTTCATTAAACGTGTAAATGTAGCCAAGTTATGCACAAACACCTTTCAACTACTAGACAAAAAGCAATTCTCACCTCTACATCCAGGTAATCCTCATATGTTGAGTTGCATGGAACAAACTTTGAAGCTGCAATGTCTTGCTGCAATCCACCTGATGGAAAGAAAGCATGTATTTTGAGATATTTTGCGCTCCCATATCACAGATACTGTTTGAAATACGTGTACACTGAAGTGGCGTCTATGAAAGAATGATCACCAGGTGCATTGCTGAATTGGAGCTTAGGAGAGAAGGAGGAGGATTTCTTTAGATTTTCAACATTGGGCAGAGCTTCAAGCATAGAATCCCTGCATTATGTGAAATAAGTGAAGGCTGTAACATCAGAAAAGAGTCATTTGAACTACCAATATTCCTATGGCAAGCCAGTGGACATTGAATGGCTCTGTCGTGAAACATATGTAATGCAAGATGAAAAATAAGATCATTTTGTAATAGAATTATTAAAGAAAGTGCGAGCCCTTGCCATGCTATTACAGGTTCATGCTTACAGAGTTCTGAGAATTGTAAGTATGATTGTCATAGTCTGTATCGGCTCTAATATTAAAGATAAATATGCAGAAATTTGCAATGCAAAATTACCACAGAGCAATTCAATTGCACTGGACTTCCTACGATGCAGAGCACACTTATGCCAATTTAAAGCATTTCAGAAGCTACATTATTATCCTACAGGCATAAACCAAGTATCTTAATCCCAGAGGTTATAGTTGTACAAGAAAATGTCATCCATGTGTTCGAATCTTGATAGGTCTTGAAGCTGGTAATTAGGCTGATCACATGAAAGAGCTGTCAGTTGAAAAGATTGCTCAGGCAATCCTCCACATACACTTGAACTGCTAGACTGATCTTTTTCATGAAGAGAAGATTCAAGCTCAATTTCATTATTGAAACTTTCATCACTGAAATTGAACTCTACCTCTCTTGAATTTGTGTCCATGATTGAAAACTTGTTAGGTGAATCAAAACTTTCAGGTGCACTTATTTCCCAATTTGACCAACTGTCTGGTGAAGGAAGCCTATCCCATACATCTTCATCTTTGGGAACAAGAAGATCATTAATTCCACTCTCACAGTACCAATCCATGGCATACAACCTGTCCAGAGACATGTGAAGATGAGGATAAGATTGGGTAAGAAATGGCCTCTGCGATCGAAAATATGCAGATTTTGTTGACTCAGGAACATAAAAGCCATTTGATTTAACCTAAAGAGAATTCTAGTATCCTTTGTTACTTCAATATGCCACGAATATTAAAGCATGCATAGTTACTCCACCAGGTGTTGGACCCCTTCTATCTCTTTTCCTCTCCAGCATCCTAGGAGAAAAGAAAAGTAACAACCACTAAAAAACTTCATATATAATTACATCTAGATCCTCTTTTTACAGAAACCTCATGAGACGTGATTTCTTAGAAAAGCCAGTAGAGCAGACTTATTAGAGTCGAAATTGTAGACCCAAGTTCTCAAGTTAAATACCATAAATTAGGCTCAGTCGTGTTACATATCACTTCACCTTCCACGGTTTTAATTTAATATTGGAAATTTAATCTTCCTTTCTTTCCATTTTTCTAAGCACCAAAACCAACTCCGTATGAGCCTAGAATTTCAATACTAATATTCAAAAACAAAATTAATAGACCACGAGACCTCAGAATAACCAGAGAAAAAAGGTGATAAATTTAGCTTCTTGAACAGTAAAGAAATTCCGGATAATCCTCCTCATACGTCAAAATCATACATGAAGACACAGAAAGAAGGACAAGAACTAACCTCAATAAGACTTTATCTGCAAAAACAGAGAAACCCCAGACTGTAACTGATGAAAACAAATCAACCCGGATGAAGAAGATAGACGGAAACGATTATGACTTCAAGGAGATAATCTTGATTTTTATGTAGTACTTTTTGGTGTTGCAACAGCTAGAAGAAACACAGGCGGCTCTGGTTTTGGCTTGCAATTTGCTACTTTTTTTAATCCAAAATCTATAGAATACAGGCTGCACCTGCAAGTTGCCTGCAGTTCCAGAATGAGTAAAGTAGGAAAGAGACAAGCGAAGAAAATATAATAACAAATAGGCTGAGACTTGTGGCTGAGGATTGGTGTTGAGACTTGTGGCTTAAAACCCTCCATCTAAAACTGCTCGCTCATTGGCCCACGTGCCTGTACTGGTCCCATGTTACGATTGTTTTGAGGTCCTTGAGGATCTAGAGTTACAGCATCTGGTGCCAAACCATGTGATGAGGTTGTGCGGTCGAAATTCCGAGAATGCCCTCCGCTGCTTTTGGGTGAGGCCGGTGTGGTGATGTGGCAGGGTGATGACAGATGTTGTGTAGTGACACGTGGCCGAAGATTCCACAAATGTCGTGACACGTGGATGGGGAGGAAGCTCGCTTGGGAAACTGAAATAACGAGAGTTGGAGCGACACATGCACACATGCAGAGAATATTCTGGGTACAGCAGTCACTAACAACGAAGCTGCACCGTGTCTCCATCGCGATTAAGATGATACGAAGACGACGCGGTATCTGTAGGGGATCCATGTAAAAATGAAAATTTTGTTTTTTGTTTTTTTATATTTTAAATTAAAGAATAAATATGAAAAATAAAAAATTATAATTTTAAGAATAAAAATTTTAATTGTAAAAAAATTATATTTTAAAAAATTTAATTGTAAAAAAAATTATATTTGCAATATGAAAAACATTATACTTCATAATTAAAATTTTTAAAAAATAAAAAAAAAATTCACTATTAGACGGCATGCAATAATCTTGTGCAGTGCAGTAATCCTCTCTAGTGTAGAGGATCTGCACGTTCTGACTATGCCCCACTGATGAGTAATCTGTAATCTAAATAATTTGGTACGTGAAATGTTAAAAGCTGATCTAGCTTTCGGTGGCTGTATGAATTAAAACTTAAAAGATAATACAAATTTGTTGCATTATTTATTTCTTTCTTTTTTTTAACTGGCTCAGGTGGGTAAAAAATTTAAAATGTAGTTTTTGGATTATATTTAAAAAAATTAATTAAGAAAAGGAATATTCTTTTGTTATTATTTATAATATTTAATAATATTTAATAATATTTTATTTATTAGAATTTTAAAATATATCTTTTAATTAATCTTCATATCTCCGAATTTTTGAGCTTGCTAGATTTGTCGGTTAGTGCATTAATAGATTAGTGATCGATTATCTTTTAAAAGACAAAACATATCATAATTTTTTATAAAAAAATTATGATGTATTCTTTACTAACCATCTAGAATTGAGAGGATTTTCCTAGGAGTGATATTGACTAGACACTGTCACTAAAATCACCTACCTATAACAAAATTTCTTTTGAAAAAACATCTTTCTACTCTCTTCTTCTTCTGTTATGATTTCAGAAATTGAGATTGTGAAGCTGAACTTTGGCTCTTGCTCCAAATTCATCTAGCATTGAAAAAAGATATTGTTTCCACTGTATATAATTTCAATTGAATTGTATGAGATTAATATGTAAATCTTCCTTATAGGAATTAATTATTGAATCTGTACAACAATAATGAGTTTATTATCTTTTAGAACTAATTTGTATATTTATTAGTTTTTTAAATTAAAACTAAAGAGAACTCACAATTTAGTAATTATATGTTACTTTGTTCTTTACTAATCATGCTAAATTAAAAGTAATTTGGAATTTTAAGAACACAATATAAAAAGTAAATTAAATATTGATTAAAACTATAAAAAAAATATAATGTAGCAAATGGGTTGTCAGTGTCACATGAGATATGACGTGGAAGAGAGAAAATGCACTTAATATAAGGAATAGATCTAGATATAATTTCTTATATTTTTATTATTAAATCTCTAATAAAATTATATGTGTAAAAAAGTTATTAAATATTTAATCATATAATATTAAATTATAAAAAATATATATTTGTCCATAATAAACATATTTTTATTATGTTATTATTAGAAAATCATATATTTTGACATATCGCATAATAACGAAGAGGTTGAACCAAATCAAGCAACGCCCAATGTTGGGCCAATCACTCACTCACTGGCCAATAAACTTCAAGTTCAAACAATTGTTGTTATATATTTTAAAGAGAATTTGCTTCATTTAGAATCCAAGCCCACGTGCAAAATGGAGGCCAAACCCAAGCGGTGCAATCTTATCATTTGCATTGAATGAAATGAAGTATAAAGAATTAGCATTGCATGGAAATTAATTATATAAATTTTCATATATTTTAAGTGTTAGATTTAATTTTAGGTTTGTTTCAATGAAATATTTAATTGTGGTATGTTTTCAAGTAGTATTTAATATCTTTTATAGAAAAACTAAAAAAGTGAATGGGATATTATTTTCTAGTCTAACTATTATTAATAATGTTATTTTTAACTTTGATTGTAATTAATTAGTTTTGAATTTGTGTAGAACATTTTCCAATGCCAAGAAATTTTAGTAAAAAAGACATTTTTGGTGCTCTAAAATTAAGCTAAGCCATTTACCTACACATTTTTTTTTTAATTTGCTAAACTTAGTGGCAAAATTATATCATTGTCAATCCAACCTTATTACTCACCCTATATTAATGGTTAAATATACTCTATATAAAAAGACTTTAATTTTAGTCCAATTTTAATTAAACTAGATCTTTTGTAACCTCTATTATATTTAATTAATGTTGTGACTTGTGAGAATATGGACTAAATTTAACATCTATTATTTTAACATTTTGTATATTATATATATATATATATATGTGTGTGTGTGTGTGTGTATACACTCTATGCACAAAGTGTTGAATTTTGTGAATCCAATTTTAATAACTCTCTATTCTATAGAATAAAATTTTATTTTTATCTCTCATAAATAGAATATTTATTGATTTAGTCTCTTATGAAATTATTTTTTTTAATCTAATTTTTCACAAAAAAAGTATTTCTTAATTTGATTCAGTGTAAAGTTGCTTTTTCAATTTAGGTCCTCACATATTTATATTTATCAATTTAGTCTCTTATAAATAAAACTGTTATTAATAATAATCTCTTACATATGAATATTTTAATTTGATAAAAAGACATTATTGATAATAATTTTATTTGTGAAATATTAAATTAAAAAATATTTATGTATGAATAATCAAATTGAAGAAAAAATTTTATGAGAGACTAAATTAAAAAATATATAATTTATAAAAATTAAATAAAACAATAATTTGATAAAAAACTAAATTAATAAGTTTAACATCAACGAGATTCTTATTCCATACACAAAATTGATTGGATTCCGGTTGATGTTATAATCTCAAATTCTCAATGATAAAGGGAACATGAAGCAAAACCCAATGAACATTGTACAAAGATCATCTTCCTAGCTCTCTTTAACTTTTTTTTATTGAAATTTTTTGTTCTCCTCTCTTTGTGGGATTCAAATTTTGAATTAATTTTTTTACAACATTTGCAACAGAGCGTGAGATATTAAAGATCAAAATTTTAGACGACTTACGGTTTGTTCAATTCTTGTTTTTTTAATATTTATATCAAATTATTTTCAAAAAACAAGTTTTGAAAATAAGAAAATATAAAGCCTACTTGAAGGAAAACTCTGTTTTTTAGGAGTTTTCTGTGCTTTTTTATCAAAATTACAATAATGCCATTAATGAAAGCTATTCTAATGTATTCTCTGTTTTTTTTTTGGTTTTGAAAAATAAGAAATCAGAACATTTAAATTTTTTATTTTTAATTTTTTAGAATACTATTAAGGCTTGTTTAATACATAATATTAAAAAAATGATTACTTTAAAAGATGAAAATAATTGTATGTTTCTGTTTTAAATAAATAATAAATAATAAACAAATTATTAAATAATAATTAAACAAATATAATAAATAATATATAAAATTGATCGAAAGGATTACCTTTCTAATCAATTGGGCTGTCATGTTTAATTTTTTAGAACAGCCAATAAAATGGACTTTAAAATACAAGTTAAGTTGGGCTTAGGTCTTGATTCAATGTTTTAACACTGGGTCTAAGCTAAAATGGACCTGGAACTAACCTTTAAATATAAGAGCTTGTTGAGCTTTAGCTCAAATCTAAGTTTTCATTTTTAATATTCAACAGAAAACAAGCTTCTTTGTTCAACTTAAATAAAAATGAAGGAACGAATTTGGAAACACTTAAACATGACCTTTGGCAGCTGATCAATTCCTGCATCTCTTTCGATGTTAATTGTCTAGCTTAGGCTCTCAAGGCAGATTGGACAAAATTCCTAAATTGTCTCTTGTTTTCTTGCATTATGGTGAACTTTTAATCTTTTTTTTTTTTTATATTACATTCTAAGGATCGAACTTTTGACACTACCCATACTCTACTCTTATCACTTAGGCTAATCTCAAGTTATGGTGAACTTTTAATTTTAAGATAAGTTGTCATTATATTAAAAAAAATTGACTGTTTTAATTTTTCAATTTAACAAATGTTAGAGGACTAGATTAATGGTAATAAAATTTTTGACAACATTAGAGATTTTTTTTTATTAAAAAACCAAAAAAAAAAAGGAACAAAAGGAAGCCAAAAGCTAATACCTAAAGAAGGTAGACCTTCTCTGTGATTTGTGAATATGAAAAAGCTTTAAAGAATACATTTTTTTTCACTTTTTTTTTTTTTACTTTTTTTTTTTTTACTTTTTTTTTCTCTCATCCAAACAAAAGCTAAATACCCAAGCCAACTTTAACTAAATGAATAGTAGACATGAAATCAACTTCAACATTAACTCTTCAGGCAAAAAAAAGAGTGAGATGATCCCTCGCAATACTGCGCAAAGCACAATTAAAAAGAACACTGAAGGTATAGGGTTCACACAAAGAAATTTCAATGGGTTCTACATCCTTAATCTCTCTCTCCAACTGCACTTTGTATTCTGGATATTTTAAAGGCTTGAATATGAGTTTGGATAGCATGATACCCAGTTCATATTTAAACACATAGTGTATAGATATTTAGTTATATATATATATATATATATATCAATTTAATATATTAAAAAATCCAAATAGTATTATATTATTTTTTAATCATATTAATAGTTGTTTGAAATAATTAATTTTTTACCATAATTTTATATAAATAGATCTCAATGGAAAAAACCTTATTTATTTAAAAATTTTGTCCGAATAAATGAGCTTGAGGAATTTAAGAATTTTATCCTACACATTTTAAAATTTACTAGCTAAATATGAGTCTAAGATGAATACTATATTACTATACCTATAATTGTCCTTGCCTCATTTAAATACTTGTCAAAATCTATATCTATTAATATTTAAATTAGACATGAAATATATTTTATATACAAGGAAATGCTGTCCTTCATGCTTTGATTTAAATATCTTTACTTGTTTACTAAGAAAATAAAATACGTATGCAGACAATTTTCTCATAACCTTGTAATTACTGTGGTGTGAGGAAATTACTTAAATATCTTTACATTAATAATGCCTTCATAATAAATTATATAAACATCTTTGTACTTTCTTTATTTTTTTTAAGTGAAGGATAAAATTTTTTTCTTTTTATCAATAAAAAATAAAATGACATAAATACTCTCATATATATATATATATATATATATCTTGGTCTTATCTCCTACAAGATGTAAAGGAAATTCAAAAAATGTTTTGTGGGTCTCACAACAAAAAATAAAAAATAAGAATAAAAAAATAGTGTGTGAATAAACCAGGGCTCTTACTTACTGTTCTCACGAGTTTTATATATATATATATATATATATTGTTTTTAAGTAATAAAAATGTTAGTCAAACATCTATTGTGAAGATTTTTGTCCTCTGCACTATTAATAATGTGGGGGTTGGCATTTCCATGATTATCCAACTTTTTCATTGCTTTTCATCATTCCAATAGGCTAGTTGTCTAGGCTATCACACGTACGATAAAACATGATATCAAGATGACACATGTCTTTGATAACCAAATCTAGCGAATGGAAGAAAAGGCATTGTTATGGAGAACTCAATTTCTCGAGAAAAGTTGTGTTCTTTTATTGCAGCACTTTTTGAAATTTGTATAAAATAAGTTTCTTATTACTATACATATAAATTGCTGAGTGATTCAATGAAAGAACTCGACCTCCCACAAAATTAAACACTCAACAAGAAAATCAGAGGAGAAAAACATAAAATAGATATATCAACATGATTACATTTGGAATACTTAGAAAATAAAACGAAATCATTAGAAAACAATTTGATGTAATTGAATAATAAAAAATTATATTTTGATGCAGTTGCAAAATTCAATGTTGTAATTATATTTATGAAAAGGTTTGGAACTTTAGGGAGTGTTTGGTTCAATAGAGGGGAGAGAAGGGGAAGGGAGGGGATGTGAGGGGTTTTAATGATACGTTGTTTAGTTAATTTGGAAGAGAGGGGAGGGGAGGGGAGGAGTTTTAATGATATGTTGTTTGGTTAATTTGAAATGGAGGGGAGGGGAGGGGAAGAGTTTTAATGATATGTTGTTTGGTTGAAGAGGGAAGGGGAGAGATTAATGGACATTAGAATTATTATTTTTTGTTTTCAAGATATTTTTATAAAAAAGTTTTTTTTTAAAATTTTTTATTATAAAAATAATTTTTTTATTTGTATTCAAAAATATTTTTTATTTTTATAAAAAATTATCTTGAACCCTATTAAAAAAATAAGATTTATATTATGTTTGAAGTAAAAACAAAATAGAGGCAATTTGGTCAAATAAAATCAAAAAAAAAATTTTCCCTCCAAAAATCCCCACTTTTGGACTCTCCTCTCCTCTTCTCCCTTCCAATTTTTTTATACCAAACAAGAGGGTTTCTCCTCCCCTCCAAAACCCTCAAACCGAACGTTACCTTAAAGTCCTTGTATCTTAGCCGTGAAGTTATTCCAAAGGAGGATGTTTTGTTTTGGGAATTTTTACAAATATTTTAAAAATTTAGATTCAAGTCTGAATACTATGATATCTACTTCATCCCAAAGACAGTTTTTACGTGTTTATATATATATACATACATATATACACATTTATATAAATTAATTAATATTTTTATTATAAAAAATAAGATATCATCTAACTATTATTCTATGTGTTTTGAATTATATTATAGTTATTTAAGACATTTAATTATTTGATATGATTTTATATGAATAAATTTTATGAAAATGAATATCAACTTGATAAAAAGTTTATGTATTTTAAATTTTTTTTAGATAAATATTTCTAAGTATTCAAATATTCAATAAAAAAATAAAAAAAGTTTACTTGTCAAATATAAGTTTAGATAATTTAGGTGATCTCCTACTTTGTACGTTATCATAAGGGATAGAAAAAGAATAACATAAAGAACTCAAATTGTGTATGAAGCTCTTTTTTTTTTCCTTTCACTTATTTTATTGTTTTTTTATCTTTCTTTATCTTTAACAAAATGATATCCTAGTCCTATGGAACATGAGAAGATTCAAACTCAAGTTTGAGGATAAAAATTATAGTATCATACTCAAGCTCTACAATGATTATCCCTAATAAAAACAATAATTGATGACAATTTTTTAGTAGCACAATATAATAATACTCAAAACCCAGAAAACATTAGGAAGTTAATATAAATTTTCAAATTCAAAAGCTGAGTTTGTCCTAAATCAACACTTTAAACAGTAAAATGCATTTCCCCAAAATATATATAAAAAAAGTTTTAAGTTACAAATAAAATAAAAAGGAACTCATAAAGACTCCTGAAAAGTCGGTCAATTTTTAAGAATCTAAACTTTATGGGCTATTTGGATGGATAATAATTTTGTACTTTTGAACGATAGGATGGGTCAAAATAAAAGAGATTGGAAAGATAAAGAAGTGGATTTTGGGCATGTTTGAGAGTTATTAATAGTGAAAAGAGAATGATGAATGATTTTTAAGTATTTTTTTAAATTTTTAAATCTTTTTTTTTGTATTTTTAAATTCTTTTAAATTAAAAAAATTTACAATTTTTGTTCAAAATAAGAAAAAAGAAAATTGTAGTTTATTTTCATTTTCTTTAATTTTTTCTCCCACCTTCAAACCATATTCAAAGGATATTTTCAAGAATTAAAAAAGAATAAAAATCTAGTTTGCCTAGTTTATCGCAATCGTATATATTTTTCTATATGAGATCGGCTTATAAGCTTTAAATAGTCGCGCGTAACCTTCTCTTTCTTTTTTTTCCACTCATCTTTTTCTAAAATCTCGTGCAAATTTACATAGGTCCTTATGTAACTGTATACAAGGCCCATTGATTTTTCTTTAATTTCAATTTTTTGCTCTTTTTCCTTAAAATCCGTGCAATGCATCAACATTTCTCTACTTTTAAGATATAATTGGATTGACAAAATTGAACAAAAAAGAAAACACAAATTTTATTAAAAAATTAATTTTATAGTTTTTATTCTTTAATTTTATTTTAAAATTTACTTTTGTTACTTAATTTTATTTTATTTTAATATGATGTCTCAACTTTTTCTTAGGTTTTATTTTTGTCTTTTATTTTTTTTTTGGTTTTAATTGGTATCTTCATTTTGTTTTAGATTTCATTTTTGTTTTTTAAATTCATTTTGTTTCAATTTTCCTTTCTAACCTTAAAAAATCATGCTTTTTAATTAGCCTAGAAAATTGATTGGTTGAATTGAGAGTTAATTCTTGATCCAATTTGATTAGCCTAAAAAAATTAATAAGCCCAATAATTGGTCAAAAATTAGTTAAAACATTTAAAAATTGATTGAATTAGTTAAAATTAAACCAATTAAAAACTTATTGAACTAGTTATTAATTTTTAATTTTTTTTATAAAATAGAATAATTCATCTTGAATATATCTAAAAAACTAAAAGTAACAAGTATTGAAAGAAAGAGTAGGTTGCAATATAGAGAAATACAAAATATATATAAGAGAAACAAATGGATTATATTTGGCTATTTTTGTTATTTGCTTCCTACATTTCTTAATAATATTTCTCTCAAATATCAAATTATTTAGTTTAAATTGTTAGTCGCTTTTTGATTTTTTTTATGATAAGTAGAGTTTTAATATAATTTAAAAATCTTAAAAGTTTAATATTAAATACTCTTGATTTTTAATCATAAGTATTTTTTTATTAAAAAAATAATTTCTCAAAAATTTTAAAAATTATTGAATAAAAAATAAAATATTTAAAATTTACTAATATTCATTTGTTATATTAAAATTTTAATATAGAAAATTTCAAATATATATACATATATTATTATTTATTCGATTCTCATTAAATCAATAAATCATAAACCAATATCTCTATTGATTTAGTGACTAACTCAATTTTAAAAATATTGATAAAAAAATCATTCAAATATCTCCTTTTTTTTAGCACTATTAAGTTATTTTATTAAAAAAATTATATGGCCATTTGAGAGTTTAACTCTAATAACCTTTTGTTGACTCAGATTTTACTTATCATAATATCATTCTTTATCACTACCTAAATGTTGTGTTTTGTAAATTCTCCTCTCTTTTTAGATATTGTTATGTTGTTGCTTTGATCAAATTAATGCTCTTATTTTATTAATTTATTTGATTATGGTCACCGCGGAGATCAAGGTGATCACCCATGCCTATTAATAATATGTCTATATTATATCAAATTTACACAACATAGTAGGTGCTGATAAAAAGAGTACCATAGAAGACAAATATAAATTGACAAGAAATTATCAAAATCAAGTTGTTAAAGCGTCATATAAAACTTTTTTATTAAATATTTTAATTTAACAAATTTAAAAGAAAGAAAACATTTGAGCAATTTTTTGAAGTCAAAGAACTAAATTGGGATAAAATAAAATTAAAGGTAAAATAAAATTTAAGATCAAATTAAAATAAAATAAAATTACAAAATAAAAATAAATTTTAAAATAAAACTAGAAAACTAATTTAAAATTAAATAAAATTAAGACACAAAAGTGAATCTCAAATAAAATTAAAGAATTAAAATTATATTTTTACTTTTAAAAAATTCTTTAATTTAGATAGAATAGATATTTATTATATTTATTATTGTTTATTTTTCTTAATCCAAATATGTTTAAAAAATAATTTTAAATTTAAATAAAAAATATTTAAATTAAAAATTTGTCCTTACCTTCTGGATTATTCTTTTCAATCCAAACAAACTCTTAATCATAGTCTTTTTAGCCAACTTAACCATAGTTAAGTAATCAAGGAAAAGAAATGACCGTCTGGGTGTACTGCCGTTACTACTTCCGATCTACAGTAAACCACTTGAAATCCCCATTTTGCCCATTAGGCTTGGGGATAATCGCGGGTAAAATATGAGATATTATATTTCATGCTTTTAGCCTAATATCTAGCAAATAAAATTTATTTTTATCCAATTCTTGAATTTCTTAGGCTGATTTCATTACTCATTTAAATAAAATTTGTTCATATAAAATTATAATAAAAAATAAAATATTTCAAATAGTTATAATATAATTCAAAATTTATGTAATATTATTTCAACTGTATTTTTATAATATATTATACTAATAGTGCATATATATAAATAAAGTACATATCTATATATATTTTATCAAAATGAGATGAAATAACTACCATGCAGATCTAATCCCTAACCTTTACAATTCATATTGTAGTTTCATACCCAGACCCAAATTAAATTTCACAAATGCGCCTAAGTATAAAACATTAGAAATTTAGAATGAGGAGGAGATCAATGGGACATTTTCGTCATTCAACGACCAAAACTCTTCAGACCAGGCCACCTGTATGGGCGCAAAACCCAGTATACCAAATTTCAATTTTGTTGAAACGGAATTTGTTTCATGCAAAGCGAATTTTCTCTCCCTCCCTCTCAGTACGAGTACGACAGTACCGTCATTCCCACTCACACTCTTGGCATCGCTTTCTTCCGAGTCAGAGGTGCGGAGGGAGAGAAAGTAGAGAATCAGAGACTTCTGTTCCCAATTCTGGTATGCTGATTTTGAAGTTGATGGTTCGGCATTTTGGATTCATGCATGTTGCTGTACTTTCTTGAGCTCCGGCACTAATTGTGACTGACCCATTTTTTCATTCTCGTTCTTCAGTCTAGGGTTTGACTTTCAGCTTCGTGAGATACTCAAAGGTGGGAGCTTTCGTTTTCCGAGGTAAGATTTGTTATTCGGTCTATGCATTTTGCCTTTCTGCCTGTGTTTCGTGGACGAGAAAGTGATGCGTTGGCTTGAGTGGGGTGGTAAATCAAATGGTTTTGGTTTCTTAGAAATATGCCAGAAATTTAGTTCGACGGTCTGTTGCCTTCGAAGTTGAGGGTTTGCGAGAAGAAAAGTATGGGGAATATTTCGTACATTTTCTTACGCGTCTTCTTTTCCATGCATTCTGTCATCTCTTCGGGTCTCTGGAACACCAAAAGATGGCTTTTTAACCTCCTTTTATATTTTTGTTTAGATGGTTTAATTTGCGGTTTACACCCATTTCCCTCGTTAAGTTGTTTTCATTTTATTCTGAATGAAACGAGGTTTCTGACTTCTGATTTCATCTAACTTGTTGAAGGGGAAGTGAAGATAAATAAATTTGAAGTTTCTGCTCTTCCTTCTTTATATGGTTTACTGTCTGACAACATCGACTCAGTGGAAAGTTCAATAATTGATTCTATTCCTGTGCAAATATTCTAAGCTTTATTGGATTAATCGGAGGAAGCTTTCTTTACTCATTGAGGGTTGGGGTTTGATGATGAAAGATTTTTTTTTTCCCCTCGTGGTTGGGCATTGGCAGAGGAATTATGTGAGACTTCTTGTTATTAAAGGGATTGAGAGAAGTATGGTCTTGGTGGGAATGGATAGAATGGCTCTTATGCAGTTTGAATGGGTTGATATATGTGAGAATATTCTTAAGCGAATAGGACTTCCAAGTAAGAGATGGCAGCCACAGCACTACATCCTTGTTAGGGTGTTTGGCGTGTAGAGATCTGTCTTTCCTTAATTATATGGGTTAACAAGTCATGGAGATGCTTTAGTAGCAAATCCTTCAGAGTGGTGGTGGAATGTTGTGGATATGTTAGATGTATACACTTGCTGCATTAAAAGGTGCAGTGTTTGGATATTATAATATTTACTTAATTCTTAGAACGGTGCATAGAGGACAAATGAGGGAAAGATTTGTTTTGGCTACTGATGCATTTGGCATGTTTATGAAAACATTCTCTTTGTCAGATGGGCACATGAAATCACAATTTGAATGCTCATAATTTGGGGGGAAAAAAAGAAAAGGGGGGAGGAACAGTTATGTGTGCAATAGAGAAGGAAAACTATTTGATGATTTTCTTCATTCTTCCACTGCTTATATATTATTTGTGCTAATTTGTGCTTTGTCTGGTGTGGGTTTCCATCTTAATTGTTGATATTGAGTGGCTGGATCAAGAAGAGGATGAGTTAGTTGGAAATTGATGCTTTATTGTTTGAGATGGTCTGTCTGGTTAGAAATAAGGCGCTCAAGTTTTAACGCTGGGCTTAACATGTTTTAACACCTTTCTCAACTGGAATTCTTTTTAATCTTCTGTTCCTACTGCAATTTTTTTTTTCTTCAGTTTGTGTTTATTCATTGAACCTTTAATGAGATCTTGAACGCTTCTAAGAACTCCAAGGGTGTCCCTGTCCTTACGGTTGTTCTCTCCAGTGAGTTTCCCTGTCCATACAAATTCCTGAGAGTAGTACAATTTTTCTTTATTCATTCGGCCTTGGGAGAAAGGAGAGTTTGGCACATTGTTGAAGTGTGCTCTTTTTGTTGGGTACTAGGGGTTGGTGTCTAGTGCTAGAATTTTCAAGTGGAGAATTTCAGTTTTTCAAGTTTTGTGGTTACAGTTATATTTCATTGTTCTTGATGGTGTTCAACCAATAATTTTCTCATGGGTTCTTTTTGATGGCTCTTCAGTCCAGAGGCATTAGTGGGTACTATTGAGTTTGAGCTCATGCTTTTCTCATTTTTATGTTTTTTTTTTCCTTCCCTTTCTATATTGTTTTATAAAGGGGATATCTTATTTTCTGACTATAATTTTCTCTGCTATCAATTAGTCTCCCCTTCTCAGGGACGAAAAAAGAAAATAAAAAGCCATTTTGGAGGGTTTACTAAATAATATGTGTAATTATGAAATATTTGTTTGCAGGAACTATAGATTTACTTTCTAACTCTGAAAGTGATGGAGGCGGATTCTCCTGCAACTGTTATAGATGGTGAAATCATTGGGATCAGATTTAGTTTGGCTACACGCCATGAAATTGTAAGCTTAAATTGGATTTCTGTTTTCGGTTACTTGTGCTAATAGAAGTTGCTCCA